>LPNX010001159.1:422632-443207 GCA_001517045.1 Pseudotsuga menziesii | reverse complement strand
TTATGGAACTCTACAGCTTACTCAGTGGTTCAATGGTTCTTTATCAACTGTATATCTCTATATATATACTCCATGAATTATCTCAAACGTACATCCATGAATTATATCAATGGTTCAATGGCTCTTTATCAACTGTATATCTCTCTCTATATATACTCTTCAACCAAATAGCTTAGCAAACAACGGCCCGTGCCAGATGATTTTGACTCTCAAATCTAACAATTGAAAATGCAATTTTCATACATTTGCAATTTCATTATTTTAAAATTGTAATTCAATACATGGCCTAAAATGAATCTAAGCAAACAAATTGTAATTTAAATAAAAAAAAAGGAGATTCCAGAACTGTTTTTAAAAAATAAAAAGTTTGTAATAAACCTTGAACTAAAAATACATAGCTTGAACTAAAATACATAACTATAAGAGGGAAAAATGGTAATTTTGTTATAAAATGAAGAGAGGGTATAGGAATCAACCAATGGTGGGCGTGAAATCTCCTCCCTTCCACTTGAATCAGCTCCAAATGCTCCAATGCCTGTCGAAATCTCGCTCCAAATGCTGCGCTGCCCGTCGAAATAGCGTTTCTGATAATGAAAATGGGCTCGGGATTGTGTATTTTTTTTTTTATATAATTTTCATATCGCGTGCGCGTTTTATAACTACAAAACACGTGTGCGTTTTGTAGGTATATAACACGTACGCGTCTTATAGTTATATAACACGTGCGCGATGTGGTTTCCTATCCTACATGTTTTATGACATGTCAGGCTGGGGTTGAACCATACCAAGTGCTATGTCAGGCTCGGGTTGATGTATTTTTTGGTAGCATGATGTTGTTTTTGAAAACTAGGATTGCATCTTAAAGGTCCATCATCTTCTTGCACTGACCCTGATAGAAAATTGGATCATGTTTGGTCCATATCTAGAGGAGATGTTGATAACACAACAGGAAACAAGAACATAATATGCAAGGGGCAACAACTTTAAAAAAAGTCGAATATCATAGAATTATTTCATGATATACATGTACTTTTTAGCAGTGTAATTTAGTGTTTAGAAGTTAGAATAAAATGTTACTATGAATCCAAGTGGAAGCGATATAATCAAGAACAAATATCATAGAACACAAAAAAATGTTATTGTGAATCCAAGTAGAAGCAATATAATCAATAACAAATATCATAGAATTATTTCATGATTTGCATGTTGTAACTTTTAGCAGTTTAATTTAGTGTTAAGAATTCACAAGAAAATGTTATTGTAAATTTGAAGTGGAAGCATTATAATAAAGAACTTTTAAGTAGATTGCAATGCAGAATAGGCCGTCAGTAGTGAAAAAAAATCCGACCTAATTGAAACTTGCAAACAACTTGTGCTAGAAAAAATGCCTCAAAATAAGAGTCTTGAACCAAAAAATAATCACCAAATAGAATTTCATCAATATTTATTATTTATCTAATAAATGGATGATCATACATTGCCAGTTCCTTTATGCATGTCCAATTTCAGGACCGCTCTGTTTTGTATTTGTTATGTTTTGCTTGACATGGAAAATAGTCCCCCCATCAATGAATCAGAGGAATTGGTCATAAATTGGTATGTACAATATCTCATTAGGATACCATTAAGCTTATTTATCAAGATCCACACTACTTTGATCGTGCTTGGGAGATTTCTACAGAACTTAACCTTGCAAGATAAAGATAAATATTTAAAATGCCCAAACAAAACAACAATGGATCATCAGAGTTATACAAAAATGGATCATTAGAAATAGACACAGGTAAACCATAAAACCCACACCAAGGGGTAAAACTTAAAAGGAACATTAGCTCTATAGAAAATGGTCGACTGTGATTGTTTTCCCATTGAATTTTTTTCCAATTTCACTGCAATTCTATGTTTGTATTTGATTATTTGAGCCCCAATTTGCATAATGAATCCTAGAATCCCAATTTGGGTGTATGTCCACTTAATGGTTATATTTGCTTTTTTGGGTGGTTGCAACTGTTTTCGTGGCATTTACGCACATGGCCTTTCATAGTCTTCTACAAATTCTAGTTTTGCAAATTATGGTTTTGTGAAAGTATTTAATAACTCTTCATGAACACTTTGACACATAGAGAGGTTGTTTTCAACACAAATGCGAGGTCACACAACATGAGGGTAACTAAAAAATGAGAGTGTTTTTCATTGAGGGTACTTGTGGTTTCCATTTTT
Organism: Pseudotsuga menziesii; assembly: GCA_001517045.1. NCBI lineage: Eukaryota > Viridiplantae > Streptophyta > Pinopsida > Pinales > Pinaceae > Pseudotsuga > Pseudotsuga menziesii. The sequence goes on along the minus strand of LPNX010001159.1, from coordinate 440,987 downwards.
GGCAGTTCTCCTTGATGCGCTTAATGATGAAGGGCATTGTCTTCTTGAGTTTAAGAGAAACCTTGATGACCAGTTTGGTAACTTAAAAAGTTGGATGTCTACGAATGAGAATCCATGTAATTGGAAGGGTGTAAATTGTGTAAATAGTAAAAGTAATTCTAGAGTATGGTCCCTCAATCTTGTTGACATGAATTTGATCTGAGCCTGTATCACATTATTTCAAATTTGACATTTCTAAGAGTTCTTAATGTTTCGAAAAAAAACCTATAGGGTAAAATACTGCCTGAGCTTGGGGACTGCTTACAGTTGTAGATTCTTGATGTGAGTAACAATATGCTACAAGGCGAAATCCCTTTGCATTTAAGCATGTTATCATCACTGAGAAAACTTTATTTGTTTGACAATACCATTGGTGGAAATCTTCCACAAGAGATTGGTAATCTCTCACCCCTTCTGGAGTTTTTTTATCTTTAACATTAATCTTACTAGTGAATTGCCCTCATCGTTCAAGTATCTCAATAACTTGAAGGCCTTCCAAGGTAGGAATAATAACCTTTCAGGTCCAATTCCCCCAGAAATCAGTGAGTGTGATAACTTGCAGGTTCTTGAATTGTCTCAAAATAATTTTCAAGGTGAAATTCCAAAGCAGTTGGGAAGGCTTCAAAACTTAATGATTTTGTTATTATGGTTGAACAAATTTTAGGGTTCAATTCCTAAAGAAATCAGCAATTGTAGCAAGTTAGAGACGATTGCTTTGTATGGAAACAATTTGGTTGGAGAGATTCCAGTAGAGCTTGGAAACTTGGAAAATCTAAATTTAATATAATTATTTTGTTAATATCAATGATTCAGTGACATTTAGTTATTAATATCAATTATTTTGTTCATCTAAATTGAAATCTAGGTCACCCTCATTCTCATTGTAGCTAGAAAATTTAGTTACGAGTTTTAAATTTTTAATAATCAAAATATGATAATTTTTATCCAAGACTATGCCTATTTTTATACTTGCAATTGGTATCATTGACATGAGGCATGTGTACCAAGAAGACGAATGGTCAAATCACAGGAAAACATAGTGAATTATATGAACAAATAGCGATCAACACGAGGCAAACTTAAAGGGTCGACGGGACACTGTGTATGTTAATAAATTTAAAAAAAATTGCATTCATTTTGTAATGATTATGTTAGTGATTATCAAGTGAGTTTTTTTAATATATTAATTATTCTCATTAGTTGTTATGAGTTATTGTTTGACCTTGTGAAGGGTAGTTAGTTGTTCATGCATTTATTTTTTGTGTGTCATTCTCTTTTCCAGTTCCATATCCATAAGCAATAGATCTCATTCTGAAGCCATCTGTCCTGGTTCCTTTTGATGATCATAAGTGTGATCCAACAATTTTGTATCTTCATGATCCATACCTTCATAATCCAACTGAATATTTTGATGTTCGTTAGTGAGATCTTGATGCTCATTCTCGTTATCCACATGAAGTAGATGTTTCTGATACTTTGGATGTTCTAGGTGAAGATTATATCTATAGAAGGAACCAACTCTTTCTAATCTAAAGCTAGAAGCATACCTTACAATTTATAGCCATCGTACAAAAATATTTGAAAAAAATGACCAAAATTGTTAATTGGAAAACTAAATATCTTATAACCAAAATATTAACAACTATAGAAAAGGGAAATGCATAAATTATGAATCCCTAAAATGACGTATGCAACAACTATATTTTTTAACTTGCCATAAAAACTATTTACTCAAACAATACTATGTATTCTCGACAACTACAAAAGGAAAACACATAAACTATGAATCCCTGAAATGACATATGCAGCAACTATAATTTTTAAGTCACCACAAAAACTATAATGTTAATACTATTACAACTTACTCAAACAATAATATGCATTCTCAAATTTCAATCTAAAACCAACATTTCTTATTGCCCAATGTTGTATTACAACTTACTCAAACAATACTATGCATTCTCAAATTTCAATCTAAAACGAACATTTCTTGTTGCCCAATGTTGCGGGATTTGTTGAACATAAAATTGAATGGAAAAATATTTCAACCCTTTCAAACATGTAGGTGTAGAAATGTTCTCTAATCTCGATATGTAGGAGTAGAGCTACGGTGTATACATGATCCACTAATAACTTACAACAGTGTCTTGGCATCAACTTATTTAGTTATGTTTCACTATGTGCATTTCTGTATGTAACTTTAAAAAGAACAATGCATGCACGGGGATGATCTGTAAAAAGAATAATGCATGCACAGATATGATCTTGAAGTATCACTATTCAACTTTAAATAAAACTTAACTAATAAAAATGAAGAATGTTCATGCTAGTGGTAAAATATGGTGTTTGCAAACTAGAAGTTATTTCCATTTAGATTAAAATAACACAAATAGCCATCGTACTATGTATCTAAAAGGGTATACAACAAACCTGGATCAGAGAAGCCTTCCCATGCAAACCCAAGAGTCTTTTTGTTACTATTATTCTAATTGCATCTCGAGATTGAAAATGCTCTACATAGCGGGTAGGGGTGGAATATCTATCACTACTACACAGTGTATCTAGATGTTGGATAAAATGTAGACAATGCATTGTCTCCATTAAATATAAGCATGATTGCAACCAAGTAAACCTGGGCCTGATATACACATGGAGGAGTTCCGACAAATAAATTCCCCTACATTGCAAGCTCAATATTCATTTCAGATCTGGGCTTAAATGGTTTCTTCTATGTATTACAGTTGTGATGATGTCAGTCAACTTACAGAATTCATAATGCTTGAAGCTACCCAATTTCATCCCGCAGTTGTCCCTTGAGATTCACTGAAGAGAGAGTCCTGTAAAATTTTCTCCATGGAAAGATTCAATTAAATAGAACGCCCAAATTTTCTACAAACTCAAGAATTTCCATAAACCATATGGATGTTGTTTTGATTTGAAAGTAAAAATGCACAAAATACTTACATAGAAGTTATTTGAGAATCAATGCAAGAAACACCATCCCATTTTGAACCATAAGGATCTCCGTATTTCCATGTCAACGATGTATTTCTCAATTGCTTTTGCAGTAACAACATCATGTCCATTGAACATATTGAAATGCATGATCACCCATTTATATCAAGCATTAACACTATTAAAAAAGTGACAACAATAAATTGCAGTGAAATATTGACCTTTAATAGCAATGGTGACTACTGGATGCTATTTTGATGCAATAGACTTGAACCTAGCCTCGAATAAGGGATATCTAATAACTCATATAAGGGATATCTAACATTCCAAAGTTCCCCAAGACTTGAACCTAGCCTCATGTATTGAGATATGGGTCACCAAGATCCCTAATAACTCATATAAGGGATATCTAATATGCCAAAGTTCCCCAAGACTTGAACCTAGCCTCATATATTGAGTTATGGGTTATCAAGATTTCTAGTACCTCCAACCAATAGTAGCTAACTCAGTTGGACACATCGATGCAGCAACAAAACTTCTGGGGTATTTAAACTTGGATCTTAGCTCTAAATGTTCTTTGATTAACCTTCTCACCACATTGCACAACCCACTTACTGAAGTTACATTAGAATTGTTTATATAAAATACTTTCAATTTAGAACCCACTAGGTGTGGACAAGATGTAGACAACAATGAATTGCAATGAAATATTGACCTTTGAATAGAAATGGTGACTACTGGATGCTATTTTGATGCAATAGACATACCAGTTAAACTGTTGTTAACATACATAAATTAGCATTCTTGATATGTACGATGGTTTAGAAACCATATAATAGAGCCCACCTTTAAATGTTATAGACAAGTGTTTTAATCAAAACTCAGACAACAATTCTAAAGAAATGCATTTCTATGCAACATCCAGGTGGAAAATACTATCACTACTATCCTGATTGAAATAGGAAATGCTTTTCTGTATCCATTTGAGATAGGAAAGGCCATTATGTATCCATTTGAAATAGGAAAAGCCACATTTTCAGTATAAGCACAGAACTTTACCACAATTATACTTAAAACAATTAAGTGTTCAACTAAAACAAACACATCCTAAAATTTATTGCATATTTCAATAGTGTAAATGACATCCTCTAAAGTCGGTACCCATATTGCAATGTTGGCGATTACAATATTTTCAGTTGGATGATATAAATTCATCCCAATAGCAAAAAGCTAGTTCTCAAGCTAAGATCCCTGTAGCATTATCCAAAACGCAACTCACAAACACCTATCACTACATCTAAAAACAAAATGTAAAAGGCAGTTGAGAACCCTGAACTAAAGGGGCACTTAGCCACAAATAAATAGAAACACTATTTTGATATTTCATGATTGGATTTTACCACAAAGAACAATAAAGCTAACCCCCAGCCCTAGTTCTGAAACTTCCAAGCCAAGTTGGCATGTACAATGATTTAAATAAAGTCAAACTATTTTATTATCTCTGAATCTAGCTAAAGGATTTTGCACATGGCTGTCCAAATGCAAAAATCTGTAGAAAACTACTTTAATATAGAATTTATCTGGAGATATAGAGTCTATATTCTCTGCAAACCAATCCTTATAATCGCAATCAATTATGTGCATCAAACCTTAAAATTTTGAGATTCAAGCTATATTTTATTATTACTAATTCACATGAGTGCTTTCAATGTAAACACAAATATGCTGACACTAAATGGCATCAATCTCTTCCAGGAACATGCTCTAATCGTCCTAATATGATTGTAATCTTGAAATAATAGATAGGAACCTGATGAGTATTTTTGAAGAGGAATCGTTACAGTTCACTACATGAGAGATTGTTTTGGCCACAACTCTAATTTTGTGGAGATATCATCTTCTCTATACAATTTCTGGATGCCTACATAAAATCCATTTAACCCACTGCTAGCCTCATGAGTCCTTTTTTTTATTGGAACTTGCCTCCACCTTGAACCCCTGGTATATTTCCTGAATTCTAACCAAAACACATCTGCTACAAAACCAAAGGACTCAAGGAATCAAAGAACTAAACATACAACAACATTAACACATTGTATCAGGTAGATGTAAGAGAAAAAGTACACTAAAGGAGCAATGAACAGAAGGTTTAAAACAACATTATACACATGAAACAAAGATCTACATCATATGAAAATTAGTGTTGCACATAATCTACTTTAAAACAGAATATAAATATTAAAAACCGAAACATAGAAATCTCTTATTAGGGAAATAACAGTTATCGAAGAAGTTTGATCTGTTTTACCTTGAGAAACTCCTTTACTTTGTCCTTTTGAATCTCCTTTTTTGGTTCCTTTTGAGGGTCCCTTTCCAATTTTCCCTTTCTGTGCAAGTTTGGCTAGTGACACCTTAACTTTCACTTGTAAGGAAACCAAAATATTAAGAAGTTACAACTGAAATTGCAACAAATTTCATATGTTATTTTAATTTAATAATTTATCCCCCCAAAATACAATGGAACTACTTCAGAGCAAAGGAAATAATAAGACCAGACCTTTATATCTCCATCATTAGTTCATCATCCTTGTTGAATGCCTCAATACATGCAAGAGTAAATTCCCGAGTAGTGTAGTTCACAAACCCAAAGTATTTTCTCTTGGAAGCTTGCATATATTGGATGCAAGAACAACCCTTTCTATCTCACCAAATTTTTCAAAGCGTTCCTTAACTTGTTCTTCATTCCATGTTGGTAGCAAGCCTTCTACAAATATTGACTTTACCTACAAAGGAAAGGAAGCTCCCACTTTAGCAAGCAATACAGTTGAAAACCATACAGAGGAATGATTAGAGTAGATATTGAAAACTAAAACATTTGCAAAACTGACAATAAACAAGATCTACAAAACCATCTTTAAGAAACAATGAAATAAATATTCATCTAGTCATACGAGTGCCATTACATCTTCATCCAGTTCATTCAAAGGCTGGGCCATTTGAATGATTAGACCATATAGAGGAATGATTAGAGCACATATTGAAAACTAAAATATTTGCAAAACTAACAATAAACAAGATCTACAAAACTATATTTAAAAAACAATGCAATAAATATTCATCCAGTCATACCTGTGTGATTACATCTTCATCTAGATCATTCAAATGCTGAGCCCAAGCAACCTTAATAGGCCTTTCCCTCCCAAAAGCATTACTCTTTTGCAAAGCTATTTTAAATGCAATTTGAGCATCTTTATAACTTTCTAGTTTCACAAATGCAAAGCCATGTTTAATTCATGTGTTTTGGGGATATTCAATCACAATGACATCGATAATATTTTCAACTCCAACCTCTTTCACCTTGTTTAAAACCTGCAAAGACACAAACAACATATTTGTAGCTTAAAATTAAAATTTTTAATAAGAAAATGATATGTCTGTTCATGTTGAACCATAAGAAACCCCAAAAATACCTGAGATATATTTAATATGGATAAACTGAATGATGAACTGACAACAATATTTTAGAGAATAAGACCATTCATTACAATGTAGTGAAGAACCTATACATAAAACTTTAGACTCGAACTCTCTAATATATTCAGAATGAAGAAACAATATAGAGCACACAAGGCCAATAGCAACAACACCCTATTGTTGAGGAAGATAGTGTCATTCTCCTCATGGGGCACCACTCCACACTTCTTACCTTTCATTGCTATGTATTTTTTGGTGTACAATCTGATTACAACAAAAGTACATATAAGTAAAAAGCCTCCATCTTGTTGTCCAAAAGGCCCAAAATAAATACACTAAAACCATAAAAAGGACTTAGAAAGTCATAAGAATTCGAAAATTATGAGATTACCAAGCATTCCCTGAAAGAAAAACGTTTTCCACAGCCTTCAAACATACACTTGTGTGCACACTCATGTTTTTTCAAGTGTCGGCAAAGCAACTGATTGCTCTTAAAATGCATAGCACAATCTTCAAATTTGCACTTGTACGGTTTGTCCCCACTAGAAACAGAATCTGGAAATGGTTATATTGATAAATAAACTGGATTTTAAGTACAAAAAAAAATACACACTCATACTGGTCAGCACATTCGGATAGAAATACTTTATATTTTAAATAGAAGTGTAAACAAAAAAGACTCCATACTATTTAGTAATTTACCTATGCTCATTCCGATGGTCCTTCAAGCTGCTTGGCGTGGAAAATATTTTCCCGCACTCTAAACAGTTATGCACTTTTTCATTCAAAAAAAGCATCTTCTTTGTTTCTTCTAGTATCTGAACAATATGAGAAACAATTTGGCATTGAGCTGAGTTGTACAGGCATCATCATATTTCTTGCAAATCCAAGAAGTTGGAGATTCTTTTCAGCACAACTACCTACCTTTTCTACCTTTTCTATTTGTGACATTGCCAACTCCTGCCATGGAATTGACATAAATTCAAATGTTACTCCTGATCCAGGTGTTGATGCAACAAGCAATCTGAATGCCATCACCCGTTCCTGAGTTTCACTTCCTTTCATCTGTTCAAACCTTTGTGAAATCATAAACTTGTCAGAAAAATACAGTTAGAACCGATCATATTTTTTAAACAGTAGGCAATATTAATGCATGCATGTTGAAAAAATGACAAACCCATTAGTTTCCTCCTCCAATAAAACCAGTTTTTTAAGTATCATGGTTTTCATATTCATATTCCCAATTATTCTAGAATAACATGGAAATTGCAGGAAATGAGAGTTTTTGTGTTGTGTCTGAGATATGTTACTTTTCAAAGATTGAATAGTTGTAGCTTCAAATTCCAAGGAATAACATAAGAATCGAGAAACATTCATAGCTTAAAAACATTGGTAAAGTGGGACAAGCACCTCGATTACCTTCAAAAGCTATAGCCTGAGTTTTTCCAAGTTGCATTCCCAAAAATCAAAATACATAAATACAACATAGACAAAGCACTAACCTAGTTCACTTCCACTTTGAAAGTGTGGGTTTTTTTATCACTTCTTTCTTCCCCGACATTCCTCCTACTTCTGAAGCATTCAAAGTGGCAATAATAAGTCGTTCAACACTGCCATTGTGTTGATCACATGTAACTCTCATCACTTTTTGATGCACTGCACAGATACAAGCAAAGTGATCAGCTTAGCAACAAGTATGTTCAATGAACTGATGAAAAATAAAACTCCTTAAATTTCGTAGTATATTCAAGCATGAGTCATCAATGGAGCATTTATAAAAACTGAAAAAGGGATTGTATTAATAACTAAAAATTTCAATAACTTATGTTAATAATGAGGATTTTTAACAGCCCGCATGGGTGTAGATTGACTGGCAAGTGCCATGTAAATGAAGGAATGTTGTAAAGGAGGTCTCAAGTTCAAATATCACCCAGACTTATCCGTGCCCCATGCTTACGGGTTGTGTGGACGCACCTGGGGTTATAGTGGAAACCGACAGGAATGGACCCCATGTCACGCGAGTACAAGAACCGCCCAGTTACTGATTCCACCCCCAACCCCCACCCTCCCCCTCCCCCCCCCAAAAAAATGAGGATTTTTAACAGAGTCCGATAGATCCTAGTCTCAATGGATGACAAAAACATAGACAAAATAAAATTTCAAAAAAGAAATATTAGGATTTTCCATTGGAGTTGGCTAATCTCTAGACCATTTGCACTTTTTCAGGTAAGTTTGGTCAGAATCTGGCAACATGATTTGTTGTTGAAAATGAGATTTCCAGTGTTAAAATTGCAATTTTTATTGTAGAAATGGATTCAGGACCCTTGATTACCCTTGGGGCACCCAGTTAATGCAATTCCAATCACTGAAAACTACCCTTTGAACAATTTTCGCCGACTTTTGGTAAGAAAACTCACCAGATTGTAGGTGCAAATGGTCTAGAGTTTAGCTTACACCTTTTCAATCATATTTTGGGAAAATGATACATAACATTAGATCAGATGGTTTTGAAACTACAACATAGTGAAAATCTAAAAGAAATCCATGTCTAACCACTGTGAAAGCATCTATGCTCAAAATATTCAAAGAGCCAAAAACTTAACAAGATGGATGGTCAGACGGGAAGGTTGAAGCATTTGGGATGCCATAAGATGGAGAGGCATTTCCTTTTTATGGAAAAGGAAACCCTGTACAATTTTGTATGGGAAAGCTACTGCATGTCATTTACGTGAAATCACAGCTTTGCAACAATAATAGGATTGCCAAACTTTTAAACATATGCAGCAAAACAACACATCAATTGGGCTATGATAATATGCAAAAGACAAAATCTCAAAAAAATGGATGCTTAGACAAGCATGTATAAATGTCCAAAACATGATAAGATTGTCCAGCATTTCGTTTATTATTAAAGAAACGACATGGTGACTTTTAATGGGGAGACTAAACCATTTCATTTGGGAAAAATCACAGCTTTAACAAAAGAATGCCTATTTCATTTGAGTGAAATCATAGTTTTGGATCACAGTTAATAATCCAGATTTCAGCCAAATTTGCAATTTTCAGAAAAGGAGCAGATTCTGTTAAGATTGTAGCCAAAGAAGATATGTCGGTTAACCTAGAGTATGTAAGAAGGAGTAGCCTATATACTCAAAATATGACTCAATGATCTGTATTCCTTTGTAGGTCTAGTTTAATGTAATACAATATAAAAAAAGACAAATACATTAACTCAAACATATAATTATGACTTACCAAGTGAGTCTAATTGGAGGTGTACCGCTTCAGCTTTTTCCTTTTCTTCTTCCCCTTTGGTTGTTCCAGATTATCAACACAAGTAGAGCATGAGTGTTTCCTCTGAGCATTTCCATGCAAACCTCCTTCGTATTCTTCATGGGATTCAGGGCCATTCTCTGAGCCATCAGATTTTGGGTCAAAAATATTTTGGTCCGCAGAATGAACGTGTGTTGAAATGGGCTGATTTTGAAGGACCTCGTTTGTGACAACACTTTTAATGGACGTCAAAACACCCTCAAAACTGGGGTCCCCAAGACTGGTCGCAACGGGAGCTAAGAGCCTCTATTCAAAAACCTCCCCTGAAGAAGAATAGGTGCATGGGATTTGAGACCCGTCTCTATTTTTTTCGCTGTTGTTCTAACCTGCATTTCCTTCTTCCGGTCCTTGATGATTTTTTGAAGTGGGTTCTCTGTATCCCTCATCTGAAAGCTGTGGCTGGTCAAATTGAGGCAGTTGAAAATGGGGTTATGGTTGGTGTACTGTATGTCTCACTTGTAATGGGTGCAACCCAACAGGGTGATGAATCTGATTAGGCCCTCTGTTTGGAATCTGCTCCTGCTAATAGAATTGTTGTGGCTGCTACTGATGTAATTGGTGGAAATGGATGAAATGATGGTGTAATGGTGATGGGAAGAGGACGGAGTGGACAAGGAATGGAGGATGAGAATGGGGATGGTGGCGAGGGAAAAATGTTGTTGCTGGCCATGGAGAAGTGGAAAGAAGTCGTGAAAGCTTTGCTGCTACGGTTGAAGAGGAGACTCCAGCTTTACTGCTGATCTGAAGTAGTAAAGAGCCTGGGAGCTTGCAGTCGCTGATGAGGAGCTCGAGAGCTTGGAGTTGTTGATGAGAAGAGAAGAGCCGCGTGGAGAAGAAGCTACTAAATAGGTCGAGTGGAGAAGAAGCTACTAAACATGTTACGTGTCGCGTGGATAAGGATCCAGTGTCTACCTATGAAGAACCAACGACATGCTGAAAACCAAGAACAGGATGAAAACCAATGGAAAGAGGAAAAAAACACTGGATTTTTTACTAAAAAAGTGGTATTTTTTCATTTGCAGGAGCGACGACGAAGTAAACAGTGTTTAAAAACCAAAATTCAGAAAAAAAAAACGCCTTACGACGTAATAAGGGTTGATGCTTTTGCACTAAAGTTGGAATTTGTTGACATAATTGCATTACAAAACAGAGGAAGCTACAATATTTGGATAATAATTGTAATATTGCATGCTTATACTTCAGCAGCTAAATCACTGCGCAGAGGGGGTCCCTTGTCCCACAAACAAGGGGGTCTCATACACCAATTGGTGTCTCACTTGGCAGTGACCTTAGAAATATATTATTATTATTATTATTATTCAAGGATTAAAAGAGTAATCTTATGACCAAGCTAAGTCACTGGACACATCCAAAACCCCCCTCGTGTCCCGTAGGGTCGTGTCAGACATGAACTCAACGTCAACAAATGTCTAACACGTGTTTTTTCGTGTCCTGGAATCGACACAAAAAAAACACGTGTTGACATAATGTCCTGAACTGTCAACAATGTGGCCATTAGAAAAAAGGTCAGGACGTGGAATTAAAAAAAGTTCATGGAGAGATTGACCAAATACGAGCAAGGTAGGTTGAGGAAAAATAAATTGTGTAGGGTTTAGGGTTTTTTTTTGATGTACACGAGAGTAGTTTTTCGAAACACTGCGTTCTCTTATCTAGAGCAGGAAAACTGAAGAATTTTGACAAAATTATTTGTAGTTTGTTGGGCTCAATTATAAACCGTTTTTCCATTTGTCTTAATACATTTATGCAGTGTTGCTTGCTCCTTTTGGCTATAATTGTTGATAGTCTGCTTAATGCAATTCATATTTTATGTGAAATTCACATATGGAGAGACTGCCCCTCTCTTTCCTTCATGACCTTTTTTTAATTCCCTACCCTTATGGAGAAGATTGACTCTCTTTCTTTCATTACCCTTTTTTAATTCCCTGTCGGAATTACCATTGGCATTTTGACATCTATGTAATAGATTTTGGTTTTGATGACTTAATGAGAAATATGATTTCGACATCTTGAGCTATGATCTTTGTGTCTCATTGTGATCTGTGAGTGACACTATGTGTAATGTGTATTGATTCTAATTAGTAATTCTATTGAATATTTGTAAATGTTCTAGTTTCTAAAAAAAATTGGATTTATATGTCTATATTTTTACTATATATAATTTTTAAAATATATATATATATATATAATGTGTCCTCCGTGTCCTAATTCCAGGGGTCACTATGTCCATGTCGGACAATCGTATTTTCATGTCCTTCATGTCCCATGTCCTCGTGTTAGGTGACTTAGTGACCAAGCAGTTGTATTAGAGGGATTCCTACGCTACAATGTCCATATTGGACAAGTAATTAATTAGAATTACCTTTTTTTTAGTATGTCTTCTTCATTTTCTACTTGACTCCATTGAAGGAACTGATCTTTGTTATAGGTGTGTGGAAGGTATTTGTGTGACTATTTGGCAGGCACATTGAAGGGATCTCCCCATTGGGACAACACTAGTCCCGAAGAAGTTAAGAGATTGGACAAGGTGACAATAGTCCAAGTCTCTCATGTGATTACCATTCACTAGCAAGCTAAGCTTGCTAGTTTGAACGGTAACCAGGGGAAATCATAGAGGAGCATAATTTAGCATCAACAAACTTTGAATTCTATGAAGAGGTTTCCACTTGACAAACTATACATGTGCACAATAGTATACCCATGTGCAAAAGTTTCATGTAGGCAAATTAAGTTTGGTATGACTATGGATAATGGACGAAATCTATAATAAGAATTATGTGTCTATCCAAGAAGGAAATACTGTTTGTCATAAATTGCAGATGAGCATGGAATATCAATAAGATTGCATTGCCACAATCTTACAATCTCGCACCAGAGTTTTGCAAATTTCAAGAATCAGTTATATTTTGGATAGTAGGAATGACACCATTTTCTCAAGCACTTATTATAAAGCCTGTTATGTTACTTTATTCCATTATTTTATCGAATGGTTCACATGAACCCATTCAGATATTTTATCAAGCAACTCACATGTATCATCCAATTAAAATATTTTATCAACCAGTTTGCATGCAGTGTATGTTAAATTCTTATTCAATGATTTTGTCAAGCAATTCACAAGCATCCCATATTTCCATCAAATTGAACCTGGGTGCTCTCATACCACTCTGTACATACCCAATCCCTATTCTTAGGAATGAGGCACCAATATCATCTCTTAACGGATTTTTATTGAGGACAATTGTGTAGCTTTCTTCTGAATGAACATTGAATTGATTTCTACAAGTCAGAAGGAAAATGACAATGTTTTCAACCATGAAAGGAAGATGTTGGGCAGAAAAGAATCTAGAATTACAATACATGCATCACAAAAAGGGAAATTTAAACCTCCAAGACAAAGAGATCCTTAAAATTATACTAATCTATCTAACAGAACTTGATAAATTTGGACATTGATTATAGAATTTCTATGAAAAATAGTAAAGGAGAAAAAATGCCTATCAAATTGATGACGCTAATTTTCTTCAACACTGCAATTTGGTGTTAGCATAGAGGCGAGACTAGAGTCATTTTCAGATAGAATTGCAGTGATGTGTTGCAGAGCCTCGAGGTTTGGTTTTAAGCCCACCCTCTCCATTTCCTTCAAAACTTCTCTGTATTTTTTTTATCTTCCAGACATGGTGTACAACATTAGTAGATGACTATAAATATCGTAATTTGGAGAGAAACCTGCATCCTTCAATTTAGAGAAATATCTTGCAGCCTTTGAAAGGTCCCCCACCTTGTCACACTATCGTATTATGACTCGATAAGCCGGAAAATCAAGTAAGTGGTTTGATTCTTCAATTTCCCAAACAAGTGCCAAGGCCTCCTTGAAATTTCCACTACAGTTTCTACTGTGCATTACGGTAGTATACATCACAACATTAGGTATATGCCCCGATTCTTTCCACCAATGAAAAAGGTTCTCTACTGCTTCATGCATTTCAAGCCCTATACAACCCTTCATAAGAGTAGTGCAGTCCTGTATTTCCAATTCAAGCTTGTCTCGCATTCCAAGTTCGTCTAGAAGCTGTGCTGCGAGCTTATTCCCTCTTATAGATTTGTTGGCCTCGACAAAGAGCTTGGAATATATACCATCATCAAGTTCACAAGATGAATCCCTTGCTTCCAACAAAAACTCCTTGGCCTGCTTTGATAAACCCTATAGCTATAGCCTCAAAGGAATCCCTATTTCCTGAACTCAAAGAATGCTGAAGGCCAAATGGTGTCTTTAGCTCACTAGCCCTCGCAAGAATCTCTAATGTAGACCCCATAACCCTGTCATCCGGGTAAAGCTGTGGGCATTTTTTATCCCAATAGAATGTCTGAAGAGCTCTCTATGACAAACTCATGTGCCCAAGCTCCCGAATGGTTAAAAACAGTGAACCCTTTTTAAGGACACCAACCCATTTATCCAAGACTGATGATGCCTCTTTATCAGGAGAAAGATCTCTAATTTCTCTAGAAAGGTTTATTAGAAAATCAGGGTTCTTGTAGAACCTCTTGGTCATTGATAACTTTGAAGGATTGGAGGACCTAAGAGCCCTCTTAGAATATGGTAAACCCAATGGTCTAATTTTATGAGGCATGGGGAGAGGAAGGTACCTTTCCTTGTTAATTTGGTTCCTTAATTTTGGTGTTGTTTTGCCTCTGAAGACTGAAGCAATTGCATCCAACTGAGAAGAGCTCCATTCTTCCTCATTATTAACTCTTCAGAATTTGATGTACTTTGAGACTTCAAGTCCAAAAGCGTCTGGAGCAACCAGGAACCATTTTAAAGCCCTTACAAATCTAGAATCCTGATAAAATAAAAGGAGGAGGTGGAAACTCAGACAACACAGACAGATCCCCGGGAGGGGCAGAATCACCCCAGACAAAGAATCAAGGTGTAAGTGATCTGATACCTCCCTCCACTACATAGCCTAGTCGCCTCCCTTATTTACACTGAATGCAAGAACAATGAAACCAATTTACCGCCTCCCTTATTTACCGCGTACACTGAAATTTCGCATTGAACTCCTTGCGCTGAATGCAATAACAATGAAACCATGTTAAAAACCAAACCTAAATGTGGCAATTTTTTTATTGGCGAGGTGTGTGGTCGTTTTTTATTAGGCAGAGGGATGACAGTGCTATAGTGGTCCAAAAACCAACTTCTGAGAGAAAAACACCTTATGGCGTAATTAAAGTAAAATCATAGGTAAACAACAATTTCTAAAGTGGGTTTGAAAGTGATTGAAATTTTTGAAGCGACTTCACTTCCATTGGCAAGGCGCAAGTTTATTGTGACCAACAATGATGTTCAACTTTAGAATTTTCAACTTACCAAAAGGATAAACCAATTGGTTTTTCATTACAAAATTGGTTGTTATTTAAACAAATTGAAATTACAAAAAATTGCTTGTGGTAAAAGGGAAAAATTCTAGATATATATTTTCATGTTTATAAGCCTTATAGTTGTATTTTGGTATTTCAAAGAAACATATATATATAACTAGAATCATAAAATCTTTTGGATGATAATGTGAATGAGAGAATCCATGAAATCACGAGTGTTCCGACAAATCCAATGATACATGCTATTGAGAAATATAATGTGTAATACCCCAAAAATTCACAAAAATTTAAAATTTTCTTTGTGACATTTAATGTTTAAGTCATAGCCTAAAAGCGCTAGTGTAACTTAACTACCTCTAGATATTTAACAGATAGATTATAGGACATTACATTAAAAAATACTTAGGAGTTAATACTCTTGGCTAACTGTAACTAAAGGGTTACAAAATTACTTACTAACTTATAATACACATGGTACTAATAGTATTCAATATGTATTCTTTTACACTCTTGAAAGTTAATGAGTTAGACTAAATTTAGATCAGTTATTTAATTTCCAGCATGTATATGATTCTGATATTTGTTTTCTTGTTTTACTAAAGGGGCTTGAGGTTATCCCGAGGCTTACTTAGCTTTCTCAAAGCTAATGCAGAATTCGATGCTTTTATAGGATTTACAGGTAAATCTTTCTTCAAGGTTACGGTGTGAGATATTAAAGTTGTGAGGACTAAAGAGTAAGTTAGGAAGAAAAATCCTTAGAACCTAATTAATGTCTAGATTATCGATTTAGAAGAGTTTCTAAGCCTAAAGCAAAGATTGCTCTACCTCGGTAATGAATCGAATTGAAAACGTGATTATTTTTTCTAAGCACTTGAGTTTAATGACTGATTGTATATGATTATCCAAAATGCTTTTAGTTAATTTGGGTACTAAAAACCCTAATATCTTTCAAATAGATTTTAATTATGGATTTTATCCATGGTATCCCTAGAAGTTTCCTAAGCCCTAGATTTATCACTACTATTTCTAATTAGCAGTTATGTTTAACTACAAATCCAACAATTCTAATCTAGGTATATGACCCTTGTATAAAGTGATAACTATATCCTAAATAGAATATTATCATGCATACAATAATAACTAAAATTAGCTCAAGCTTAAATCTAACAAGCCATAAATTATTTCATTGTAAACTCAAGTAATTATTAATACATTGCATAATAATTTTGTACATTGTTTTCACCAAAAGGTCATTGGATTTAATAATATGATTATTGTTCTAGCAATGAATTGTACATCCAATGATATATAATTACCAACGTTTCCATTTGTTGGGAGCCTAATACATTTCTATATAGTTTATAACTATGAAAATTACCATGTTAACTTAGAATTCACCTTAGCATCAAAACTAAGATTATTAATCTTGCCCTAGAACTAACTAAGGAGAAAAAAAATACAAACCTAACTAGGTATATAATTGATGCATAACAAAAACAAAATACAACCTAACAAACCCCATTATGCATGAACTATAATCTTATAACCTAGCTCGAATCTTCTTCATACCAAATTATCATTTGCTAAATTATTTTACAAGGTATTAGTATTAAGTTTACCATTCTATGTAGGGTTAAAGCGCTAGTTCTAAAATATAACAACACCCAAGAAAATTTCGTGGGTAGTGGTTCCCATGTGGCGGTTTCTTATTAGTTGGAGGTTTTGGAAATTTAATCCTAGGGTTTACATATGCCTTGCCCTTAAACGTGTTTTATTTTTCACAGTTTGCTTGCGGGGTGGATATAAGAGCCGATAGGCCCTCGGCCTTCTCGGTCTTTGCAACGTTTGTTACCATTTACTTGTTCGTCGCTTAAGCATGTTTGGAGTACTAGCTCTCTGCCAAAACTGTTTTCTTGAGATCATTGTTAAAAACAATAGTTTCCACTTGCTTACCATGGCGGTAAGAGTCTTTGGAACTCTGGTTCCTCGTCATAGTTCGTGTTCTTCTAGCTTGGTTAAGGAGATTTAAATAGTTATTGCTCTGGTTTCTTGCTATTGTTTGTTCTTCAAACTGGCTGAGGTGTTAGCAGGTTTAAGACCTAGGTCTTGGCCATTACTTAAATCTTGATCTCGATCATGGCATTCACAAATTTAGAATTTTGGTTCAAAACTACACATGTGAGCTTAACGATTAGGTGTCCAATGTTTGGCATTACGTAGTTGATAAAATTCGAAGGCGTTTTCTTTGAAGGTGAACGGTACGACATGAAAGTTTTGGTAAGCCTCAGTTTCAACCTTGAGGTGGCCTCCATCGTTGGGTGTTGTTCATAGTGATGTCGATGGTGCTAAAGGATAGCTTTGATGTTCATTTTACTGTATTAGATGATAGATTTTAATTTGGTTAAGGATGGAGGAGGAGGTCGTATGGCCATTTTTTTTATAACCCTTAGGGTTTTTCCAACAAGCTACGACTTTTGTAATTAATGAATAGGGTAGAATTATTAGTGTTCCAGGGTTTTAAAAATCATTTGTTTAATGCTGTAATACATTATATCAAGCTCCTTCGGCCTTTTTTCTCAACTTTGTAATTTGTTCCATGGCTATGGTTATATTAAGGCATTTTGGTTCTTGAACATTATGGTGATTGTTTTGGTTAATATCTTGATAATTTAAAGACTATGTTTATATTATTCTATTTCAAAATAGGCATATCTTGCGAGCCTGAGCATAATTATTGTTAGTATCTCGCATCTCGCTCCCCCTCTCCCGACCTCTAATGCCCCCCCTCCTCCTCCTCTCTATCTCTCCACCTACTAGCACATTGTCTCATTGTCATTCCCCCTTTATCCACTTACCCACAATCACTTAACACCCCCTTTGGTCTCTACCTCTAACTCCTTAACACTCCCTCTCCATGTCTACCTTTAAACCCTTACCACCCCCCTCCACCAAACCTTTAAATCATATAATCACAAACCAAACAAAGTAGTTGCAAATCATGTTCCTGTTAATGTCAATAAAATTATGGGCACATTTTATACAATAAAAACATGTGCACATTTTTATTAATAAAAACCCATACTCGTTATTGTCACATATACTCCTAATCCCCTACACCCACTCCTAAACCCCTAATACACCCCTTCCTCTCTCTTTC
>LPNX010001159.1:390308-402265 GCA_001517045.1 Pseudotsuga menziesii | reverse complement strand
ACTGCTCTGTTTGCATAAAAAGCACCTTCCAGGACCTTCTCTACCCCTAGAAACGAGAACATCCCATGTCAATGCTTTACCAGAAAGAAGAAACCAACTAAAATTTTTTGTTTTTAGTGGACACTTCATCTTCTAGATAACCTTCCACCACCAGATCGAATCCACTTCTCTATTCATAAGCTCAGCATAACCCTCTTTAGGAGAATACTTGCCGGTTTTAGATAAGTTCCAGATAAGGCAATCAGCTGCAGTAGAGAGTCTAACATGGCTAGACTTAAGAATGGCAATATGTCCATTCCAAGCAGCAATCTCATGAGAGTCAGTAAATCCAATAGTGTTTGCAGATAACCAATTTTGAGACATCAAACCAGACAAACAATGAATACCAATATCAGAAATGAATTGAAAACCAGCCAAGTGTAATCTATCTAACATAGGAGCTGGAAGAGCATGTCTCCATTTACATCCAGACCATGGATCTAAACCGATACGAACATCCTTGCCAGCTCCAATCTTCCAGACCAGAGAATTACCAATGAGATCAAAAGCCCAAAGAACAGCTTTCCAGCAGATAGATATGTTCTTTTTCTTTTTAGCACTAGATCTAATCCAATACATAATATTCATTGGATAAATATATTTCTGAACTGCAATCTTAACCCATAAACCCGAGCCATGAATGATATTCCATACATTTTTTGCTGCAAGTGCCTTAGCAAATAAAACCGGATCTTTAAGTCCCCATCCACCCAAAGATTTAGGCATAGCAAGTAACTTCCATGAAATCCAAGGTAAACAAGAAAAGTTTTGTTTACCAGCCCAAAGAAAATTAAAACAAAGCTTTCTGATTTTGTCTATTACACCCAAAGGTACCCAGAAATGCATCCAATAAACAAGAATAGCCTCTAAAACAGCTTTTATCAAAATCAGCTTTCCTCCTTTGGATAACCAATGGAAGCTCCAATTCTGAATCCTTTGTTCAACTTTAATAATCAGCCAATCCCAATCCTTAATAAGGTATCTGCACGGTTTAAGATGAAACCCAAGGTACTTCATACCCTTTACAATTCTGTCCATAGGAAAACTGAAGATATTCTGTAATGTAATAACTTCAGAATCTTCCATACATGAAAAATATAAAGATGATTTATTATCATTTATTTGCATCCCAGATGCCATAAAGAGTGGAGAGATATTGTTCAGATCCATCATTAACCATGAAAATGTGATCCACAAAGAGTACATGCGTTAAAACTGTATCATTACCAAACGGTAACCCATGATAAGTCTCACAAAGTTGAGCATGAAGAATAGCCCTCCCAAGACCTTCAACCACAATAAGAAACAGAAGTGGTGCCAAAGGACACCCCTGTCTGAGTCCCCTGCCAGATTTAAAAAAGTTGGTAGCAACACCGTTGATGAGCAAAGAGAAAGAAACCGAAGATAGATTGCTCATAACCCACGCAATAAAGTTTCCAGCGAATCCCAATTTTGCTAGAATAACCTGAAGATAGGTCCAACTGACTCGGTCATAAGCTTCAGAAAGATCGATCTTAATCATGACAGCTTTTATAGATTTAACATGCATAGAATGCATACCTTCCTGAATGACACCTATAGCATCATGAATCTGCCTTCCCGGCAAAAACCCAAACTGTTCCCCAGATATACATCTACCCAAAACCTTTCTGATTCTGATCGAAATAATCTTACCAATAATTTTGTATACAAAATTACATAAGATATAGGTCTAAAGTCCTCAAATGATAAAGGATGATCATTCTTAGGAATAAGGGCAAGAAAGGTAGTATTAAAAACACCTGGGATTTTGCCACTTGTCTTGGACAATTCGATGACTCTTAAAAGATCCTCACCCAAAACATCAAACAGGCATCTATACACCTCAACTGGAATACCATCTGGACCAGGACTCTTATCATTTTTGCTGATGGATAATATATGCTTGATATCTTTAATAGTTATAGGTTGCATAAGCTTAGCATTTTCATCCTCTGAAACAGAAGATGGAAAATGACCAGCACTAAGAACAATCTCTGGAAGATGGAGGTCATCTTCTTCTTTGAAAAGGATTTCAAAATGTTGAATCCCAGCCTTAGCAATAGCCTCAGAACCTTCCACAAGATTTCCAGAATCATCATAAAGTTTCCAAATAGAATTGTGACATTTCCTATGAGCAACAAATTTGTGAAAGAATGGAGTATTTTCAACACCACAACTCAACCATAACACCCTACTTTTCTGGCGAGCCTCTTTTTCCCGGAAAAGAAGAATAGAATTCTTGCGAGATTCAATCTCAATCAGAACATCTTTATCAGCCTCTGATGTAAAGCCAAAATGCCTATCATAAAATCTTTTCAACTCATCTTCAATATCAACCAAATCTTTAATGTTCTGAGCATTTTTTTTCAAAGACCACTTAATAGAGATTGCTTTAATTCTTTTAAGATTCTCACGAAATTGAGCCACAGGAGATAAGGCAGACTGAGTAACAAAGGGCACCCAAGAATCTTTTAATGCAACAACCAAGTCATTATGCTCCAACCATCCTGCATCAAACTTGAAAGGACTATGGGCCTTAGGAGAAAGAGAAGAAATTTGTAAGAAGACAGGTTGATGATCAGATACACCTCCACACCCAATCCATTGTTTAAGAAGGAAATTACAATCTAGGAAATCAGTCGAAACTAATAGTCGATCCAACCTTTTACTAATACCCTCAGAACCAACTCTGTGATTACTCCAGGTAGGCACAGACACCAACGGGTTTATATCAACAATCCCCAAGCTCTCCAACAGATTGTGAAAAAAATTAGTTAAAGGATCTGGCTGAGCTTTAACCCCCCAGATCTCAGAGAGACCCAAGGAAAAATTAAGATCGCCCCCAATAACTAAAAAAGGAGACAAGAAAACATCCATCTTAATCAAATTATTCCAGAAAGATTCCCTGTCCAGATAGGGCGCATAAAGATTAACAAAGGATATTTCCTTTTGTAAATCATATGAGAATAAAACAGCACACAACCCAGATTTCATAGCCCAGGCATTATGAAAAAGAAAATTGCAGGACTTCCATCCCAAAATTAGTCCACCGGATCTACCCATAGCATCCACTGAAATGAATTGCCAACCATGAATCAAATGTTCCAAATCCTGAACCAGAACACGCCCCTCAATCATAGTTTCTTGTAAAAAAATAACATCCACTGAATTTTGCTCGATAAGTCTAAAAACCGCTAGTTTCTTGGGAAGACTAGCCAAACCCCTGACATTTAAGGACAAAAGGATCATATGGAAACCTTTTTAAGGGCATATGCTCTAAGCACCCCAACACAGCTCATCTCAGAATGTAAACCTTTAACATCCCCAATCTGAACCTTATCTACATTCTGAAATCCTGGTTTAACCTTGACAGGCCGAGGAGTCTCCTGAACTGATTTCAAGCACGAACGAAGATAATAACCCTTGCTAACAATAGGAGAGGCCTTATAGGGAGATATAAAACCCAATTCCTTCAGAGATGAAATTGGAGCAGTAGGAGAAAGATTCAGAAACGGAAAATTACCAATATCGTCCATAGATTTGGAAATGCTTAAGGAATTAAGTTTGGCTAATGGATCAAAACCAAAGGAGACTGGAGGAAGATCCAAATTCTCATTCACAAACATTCCAGCCTGAGCAGCAGACTGAATCCCACCATTTTTTACTCTCCAAACTTTGGAAGAAGAAATTTTATTAAATGAGAGAGAACATTCATTTTCCAAGTGTCCAAACCCATGACATCTATAACATCTAAAAGGAATTCCCAAATAATCCAGAGGTTGATGAAAGTCATTATTACCCTTTTTAATGATAAGTTCAGTAGGTAATCCCAATCGAAAGTCTAAAAGAACAAGAACCCGACCCATGCAGCAAACCCCAAAATGCAAATAGGTAAAATCGGTTTCCAAATGGGATCCCAAGGTATTACCAACAAGTCTGAAGAAATCAAAAGACCAGAATTCAAAGGGTAAGTTTGGGAGTTTGACCCAAATAGGAACTTGATCATACCATTCCTTCCTCGAATCAAATAATGGAGACCATCGCTTAAGAAGAAGGCCATCTTTATCCCATCTCCAAACTCCAGCCAGGATCTTATCGGCATCAGCCATAGAAGAGAATTTAAAAGCTATCCATCCCCTTGGTAGCATAAAAATCTCAGGACTAGAACTGATACCATCAGTCCAAGCCTTATCATCCCACCCACGCAAAGATTCAACATTATAATTACGCCTTCCAAACCTCCCAACCAAGGTCAAAGCATTAGTGAGAATGATATCATTTAAAAGGACGTCTTCCCCCAGGGTCATTAAAACCGGACTAATCTTCTTGATGGGTTTAGGCTGCCTCTTTTTAGACTTAGAATTCCCCTTGCTAAAAGAAGAATGAGCAGCATTCACATGTTCATTATCAGATTCCAACGACCTGATAGAAACATGATTTACATCAGGATTAGGAATAAATCCCAAATTCGTATTTAAACCATCATTGACCTCATGATCTATCCCAACTGCCTTGAGACCAACCGATAAGCAATTACTCTTGTCAACCTGATAATTTGAACCTGTAAGAAAGCGTTCACTAGCACCCTTGCATTCACACTTCCTATTACCCAAAGTGTCCGAATGGGATCCCAATATCAAAGAGGAAGGCAAGTTCCCATCCATTAAACAGTTCCCAGGTTTCACAGGACAATGTCATGTCTTAAAGACTTGCGCAACCAAAGGACAAATAATAGATTCCGGGATTTTCACAGGGACCAATGGATCAGAGCCAGCTTCAACCACATCAAAAACCCTCGAGATAAACCCCACCGGGGCTGATTTAACACCCAAAAGTACATTCCTAAATCCACAAGGCCCAGCAACCGTGGACTCAACAGTACCAGATACCAAAGGTTCCATCTCCTCAGCAAAATCCTCAAGCAACTGAGAGTTTGGATTAACGTTTTCATATCTCTTGAATCCACCATCCAAGCAAGAGGGCACATGAAAACCAGACTCCAAACAATCCTCTTGCTTAGGTGAATAAACCACAGATAAACGAGAATCCTCACCAAAACCCTTCCAAGAAACTGACAGATGACCCAAAGGAGCCGAAACGATAGGACAATCAATTAAAGGACTCGGTACAGGAAGACAAATACTAGTCATATTGGATCGTCCACCCAAATCATCTAGACAATCCTTAGTAGGCTTTACCCTATCCGAAACAGGATGAAAATTTAATTCCGGAACTGGAGCAGACCCCAAATCCCCCAAATTAAGCCGAAGAGGCTCACAGGTGGCTGTAACCCGCTTCTCCACACCAATATCCTGCTTGAAACAATGCAGGCATCCTGGTGGAGTACGAGCCAAATATTTCATTGCCCGAAGCGACATGGCTAATCAACCAAACAAATCCCCCAACCCGGATCCAGAATCCTTTAAATTTCGGATGGAAAACTCAAGATCCCCAATAAAGATCCTAAGAAAACTCACAAAAAAACTCACAGTAACAAAAGAAACACACCAGCACCAATCCAGATAAGCGGATAATGCCTATAAGCAATAAACCAAACAGAAAACTGTAAAAACAGTTCAGGCATACCTTCAAAAATAGAAAACGCTGATGAACCCACATTGCAGTATCATCCACCGTAATCCCTGAGCTTGCAGTTAATACCGCCAAATCACTGCGAAGACTTTATCTTCAGTCATCTGCAATTCCAACCGGCTCTGTCCAAAGTAAATCCGCTACTGGCCTTCGACCTAAAAATCCATCCAGCAAATCACAAGGAGCCGCCGAAAACCACAAACCAGCAGACATGGAGAAACCCCAAAACAGACCGGTAAAATGTTCTCGAACATAGACTTCAGTAAACAATACTAACGGCCAATTTACACCAATAATCTAGAATAACCAAAACTTCTAGAAAAGCCCCAGAAATCAACCAACGCCAACGGACTGGTAAAAAACACAGTCTCCAAGAGGAGGAACTCCAGAAACGGTGCAAACCGGGGCTCTAAAAATCCAAGCACTATAAAACTCGGTCTAATACACAACCCACTAGAGCAGAAGAACCGTCGGTGCAAAAAATCCAAAGAAACCTATCACCAACAACCACGATTCCCAACAATATAAAAAGGCGACAGTGCACTGAAGCTCAACCATACCAGAGCCACTTTATTGAGAACTATCGAGAAATGCCAACTCAACGGCCAAGAAAACCCAGAAAACAGCCACAAGAAATCAACCAACGCCAACGGATTGGTAAAAAAACACAGTCTCCAGAAAGAGGACTCCAGAAACGGTGCAAACTGGGGCTCTAAAGCCACTTCAAAACTCGGCCTCATACACAACCCACTAGAGCGAAAGAACCGTCGCCGCAGAAAAGCCAAAGCAACCTATCACCAACAACCACGATTCCCAACAATACTTGGCAGGTCCACTGCGTTAAAATGGCGACAGTGCATTGAATCGCAACCACACCACAGCCACTTCAATCAGAACTATCAAGAAATGCCAACTCAACGGCCAAGAAAACCCAGAAAAAACAGCCACAAAACACCATTAAACCTCGACGCAGGCTTCCGTCTCCGATTCTTTGGAAGTCTTTCCAACAACAACCAAAGTGCAGGAGGAGAAAAACTGAACCTATCCTTACCTCCTTAAGATAATCCCTACCGTCATAAGGAGGAAAACACTCCAGAGCAAGCAATCACCACCCATAACACGCCTTGCACACCAAAATACAACCAGAAACCCTACGCACCAGAGCGTTAACCAAAACCGACGCCTCTGAAAAACAAAAATACAAAAACGGAGGTCAATCAAAATCAAAACCAATAACGTCGAACCCAACAAAACGTGGCAAGTCCGCGGCACGCTTGATTAAAGGCTTCGAACGAGTACACTAAAGTGCAATAAAGTCCACATCCGATCACATATCAAATTCAATATATATACTCTATCAAATAAAATAAAACATAAAATTATTATGGTTATTAGGCAATATATTCATTTACAAATTATTATGGTTATGTTTATCAAATAAAATAAAACATAAAATTATTATGGTTATGGTTGTCAAATAAAATAAAACATAAAATTATTAGTGTTATTAGGTAATATATTCCATTACAAATTATATAAACAAAAACAAAATTAAATTACACCCTTGACTTGACTTAGCACCGTTAAAACACTTGGTACAAAATTTTAACAAAATTCAAAGTCTCCCAATCCCCTGCCAACCTGAACGACCGTCACCGTCACAAACTTGGTCAGCAGAGAGATTTTTAAATTCTGTTTCCTCAGAATTTTTATTTCTTTGGTCATACGAGGATTCGTTTACGCGTTTCTTTGGTCATACGAGGATTCGTTTACGCGTTTAAATTCTGTCTCGTTTCATAACAGTGTCGACCTTTGACCACGTACAGGGACTTGAAGTTTGAACTTTTGCTTTACCTTCAGAAAGAAATGAAGCAGGTACCTGCATGTTCAACCTACCGTGTTGCGCAAGATGCGAGGTTGTTGAATCCGGCCATATACGCGGGTCAATCTTTCTCACCCAATCTTCTTTCACGAACTACTTTATTTATCAAGTCTGCGGCCACAGAATTTAGCGCTTCATCCTAACCCAATCTTCTTTCACGAACTTGTTTCTTTATCAAGTTTGCGGCCTCAGAATTTAGGGTTTCATGTGAATTGCTATTCATGATTATATTTTTTTGGGATTCCACTAATGAACAGAAATTTTGAAGCCGTTTAGAGATCAGGATAAGGAAAACTGTTTTGACGATATTTTATAGCTTTCAGATCAGCTCAGAACAATGGAATTTTTTGCTGTTCGAAATGCTCCCCCCACACGTAAGGATCAGCCCAAAAACCATCGAACTGGAGGTACGTTATTTGTTGAATAGGTTCATGCTTTTGCCGAAGATTTGATTTAACATGAAAGAGGAATTTCTGTATTCTGATTTATTTTTCTGCTCATTTTGGGACGGTTCAGGTATGCATCGTCTCTCGAAGATAAATCCTCAGATGATGCAGCAGGTGTTTTCTATTCAAGGATTGTCTCAACATAAAAAGACATTAAGTACTCACAAGGACTTGGTGGGATCATTGCCTCGGCAGACTAGCATCGATTCAAGTCGGCCTGTGGCAGAATCCTCTTGCTTGCCTTCTCAGCTAACAATCTTTTACAAAGGGACGGTGAATGTCTATGACATCTCTGCACAAAAGGCATGTTTTATAAATGGTATTTGATGAATGTTTTAAATTGTGTTCTATGGTCATAATGATTAACATTTAATAATATAACTTTGGTTTATTTGATATTGAAAAGATAATATTTGGTTTATTTTAAAAATCTTGTTAAGAAGTTTAGGCTCAATCAAAAAAGCTTGTCAAAACGTTTTGCAAACTCATTATAATATTGACAATTTAGGGTTTTGGCAATTGAAGAGGTTAGTTTAAGTTAGTTTTGACGATTTAGGATTTTAGCAATTTAGGAGGTTAGTTTATAAGTTTAATGACCATTCCGGTTTTGATGGCCAGGCTCAAGCTATAATGGCGTTAGCTGGGAATATAGTAGGTTCACCTCACCAATGTCTTACAGTTGACCGAACAACAGCAGCTTTCAGCAAACCTCTGAGCTCACTGAGCAAATCCGCACTCCAGCATATGGCATGCGTAGGTAAGAGATGGCATAATAAATTTACTGTAAATGGTGAAGTTATGAAAAACTATTAAACCTGTTACTAACGTTCGAATTTTACGTGTGCAGATCTGCCTATTGCTCGACAGAAATCTCTGCAACGTTTTCTGGAAAAGCGCAAGAATAGGTAATTAAATGACATCAAGTTTTCATATTAATTCTCATATTGAATTTACTTGTCAAATTTGCAACCAGGTTTTCTCTGTTTGTATTAACCAGATACCCGTCGACTTGCAGATTGAATAGTGCAGCTCCATATCACACGGCGTCCATCGTTTAAGCAGCTCGCAAAATAAAATGGGCTTTGTACAGAAGATAAATAATGATCTGCACGAATGTATCTCGGATTTTTCCATCTACAAATCCGGCCTAGGCTAAGACCTGCCCAACATCCATTCTTTTTGTTTCTCTCATCCATATCTCCCTTTTCGAGATACATAGAAGATACAACAACTTATTGAATTCCTTTACAAACTCCCTCGTGCTTTGGAAAAAGTTTACCAGAGGCTTCAACCGACTCTGCATCTAGTGAACTGTAAATATGTCGATATCAGAACTTGCAAATGATCACTGCTGCGAAGCACATTGAGCTGTCAGCATCAAATCTCGAATTAGTTTATTCATTATGCTTCACAGGTGTGGTTTCTGCGATATATATTACGAGTCTCAGCATGTGCCGAACTTCCATTCATAAATTTAACATGCAGAAGCTATGATCAGTCCAAGTAGAGTGTGAGAGAATCTGTAAATGCAAACTTTTTCATCGGATTTAATTTTGAGAAGAGGAAGATACCAAAATATCCCATGATTAACCTGGCTAAAATGGCCAAATAGTTATTGAATAATTATATTAAGATTTGAGGAAGGAAAGGTACATTACAATTTGGGGGAGGTCTATTCTTATAATTGAGAAAAGTGTACTTTTAATTTATGATTTTGGTTTTAAATTACAACTAAACAATTATATCAAAAATATCTAATTGATATCAAAACTATTTCACTTGATTACATGTGATAACTCATAAATGAGGTATGTAATAACTTATTGTTGAATTATGGAAAAGAATATAGAATTAAATTTGTTAATTACATTGATAAGCTTAATAAAATTAAGCTGAGTGTAACAAGCCTGCAATCAAGATTCATTTAATGGTTTTTGTATCTTGTTATGTTTAATTGCATTTTGATTAAGATTTAAATAAGCTATATATTTTTGAGTAAGTTTTTCTTCAAATTAGATCAAAATATTGAATTGACCATACAACAAAATCAGTATAGTATTAATGGAAATAAAAAAATCAGTATATTGTTTATGGAAACAAAGTATGATCATAGACAATGAAATAACATCTAAGTATTATGTTGTATATTGTGACAATGATTATTAGTACAAAGAAGTAAGATGAAGATATAAATGATCTAACTTACTTTATGGTTTCAATTATTGTTGTGAGAGTAGCAAGATGCTTATAACTCAATATGCGAAGATATGTAAAATTACATATAATGAATTAATATTATATATAAAAAAAAAATTTTTATGTTGATTCTTAAAATAAAATAATAATAAAATAAAAAATAAAACCAAATAAAATATCATTATAACAACTCAAAAAATTGAATGACTCTCGATGTTTAATAAATCAACATAAAAAATTAATCTATATTCATACAATCTGCAATCTCAATTACATTGGTGTTTATAAAAAATGAATCTATATTCATACAATCCCTTAAAAACTTAAAAAATACAACTCAATTACTTATTACAAACACTCACTGAATCCATCAGGGATATAGATGCATGTGGTGTTCTCCTCCTTATTGAAAGCCTCTCTACAATGGTGCTCTGCAAATAAAATATACTATGTTAATTATCTCAACAATTATCAACATGTATGCATGAGAAAGTACTAACCAATTTTGTAATTACTGAACATCTCACTAAAAAATTCTACTATGGGGAAAGAGACTGGGTTTTTTCTCTAGCAGTCAGAGCCGTAGGTTGAACATGAACCTTGATCATGTGCACTAATGGACTAGAGTGAGGCTACATTCACCAAATGATAAAATAGATAGACATCATGCATGTGCATACACAATACAAATGAACTGTACATGTACAAATATTCAAGTAGATACCTCTATGTGACTTATTCCCATTGTAGATGCAACATCAACGACAACATCAACAACCCCACTAAGGTCCAACATGGAGGAATCTCTATCTTAATGCTGTAAACATGCGAAAACAAACATTGAGAAAAACAAGTTGTGGAGTGAATTGAAAGCTAACTAACAACTATCATCAAAAGCTATGTGTGCATTGCCATGGAATCTATAAGTCCATGATCATGGACGCACATTATTTTTACAGAGGAGGGTCAACCTATGTAGACAAAACCCTTCTCTACATTTTAACTACGAGGAGAGTCAAACCAAAGCAGTGGTGCATTGATTTGCATTGACACCTGCAGTCATAGAGTGTTGTTATAGTTAGACATGGACATGAATGGATGACATAATATATATTGAAAAAACTAACATACTGTAATATACCTACCTCTTCCTGAGACATATATACCCAATGGGAGGGATCGCTACTAGAAATTTCTTGCCCCTTTGCAGAGCCAGATAACACCTGCAAGTTTAAAAATTAAAACATTAGCAATATAAAGGAGTACAATAAGAAAAAATAATTTGAACAAGATTAATTCATTAACCATGTACTTTATTTCCTAAGGTAATCATAAAATCCACCTAGGGGGGATTCACTCAAATCAGTGTCTCCTACATATTGTTGAGAATGTGGTGCCTGCAACTTCAAAATTTGTAAATATTATACCTTCTAACAAATTAATGAACTAACATGTATTGACAAAATGACATGTATTAACAAAATGACATGTAGAAAAAATGACCTAAGTGTTGGTTGTTTCCACCTCAAATACGAAAACACTAGGTACACTACTACCCCCTATAGAGGTATCAAGCTTCTGAAATATTTAAAATTGTATATATTAAGAATCTTTTAATGTGTGTAAATATGGAAAGAAAAAATTGAACAACATTAGAGTTTTAACAATATCTTTACCTCACCAACAGTCATTGTAGGGGTACCATGCACTACAACAAAACCCTGTGATTAGCATCTCTTTTAGTGTCCTTTTTAGCATCCACTATCACTTTTAGTGTATTT
>LPNX010001159.1:310308-385308 GCA_001517045.1 Pseudotsuga menziesii | reverse complement strand
TTGACGAATGAATAGTGTATATGGCACCAAATTGGAAAAACTTCCAAAAAAGTTGTTGAATTTTCTCAAACTGGCTCTTTGTTTTATTCCTCTCTATGAATTGTTCCTACTGACCAAATTCTGGCTTGTCTTGTGTAATTGGCCAAATTTACAGTCTCACCTCATAAAAAATCAAATTTTCCTCCATTTGATAATCCGAGCTGAGTTGATGTCACTATTTATAAATAATATAACAATATATCATAATTAGTGATAATAATGACAAATGGATCAAGATTGTACACTAAGAGCAACCAGGAACTAGAACCATTTTAGAAGGATTTTGAAAAGATATGGGATACAGAAGGAGTTATGACAAAAACTAGATTATTTGCAGAAGGAACATACTGAATTAAGGAAGCTTATCAGCAAAATACAGAAGTCATTGAAAATTCTCATCCAAAAAAAACTTTGAAGGCACAAGTGGAAGTTCTATTGCATCTCATATTTTTGGCAGAAATTTGAAAGGAATCGACACAAGACTTGGGGGACCAGCAAGGAATAATTGGGGAGTCCTTGAATACCAAATTAAAGTGCCTTCATTTAAGCTTGTATGGAAGGTGGAATCACATGAATGGATTGAGAGACTCCATCGAGTATTCAAGTAATGGAATATTTACAATGAATAAAGCGAGATTGGTTTGGCATTCCAGCATATGGAAGTACTGAGTTATGCTTCCACTACTTTATCCACTTGGAAGGTAACTTTTAGAAAGCTTATTCTCTCTTTAATTAGATAGTTGTCCTATCAAATATATGTATCATGCATTTTTGTAAATTGGTTGTTTCTACAGGTTGGCACTATTATTTGCCTTTGTATTTGGGTCTTGATAAATACAATATCTTGGTTGTAGCTGGAGTTTCTCTTTTGTAGTCGTCTGTGATATTGTCCTTGAGGTTGTTGCTTGGATGAGATTAAAATTGTATTTTTTTCTAGAGAATTGAGAGTCCTGGAAATACTGCACACGAGAAAATTAATTTTTATGAATCATTGATATGATAGAGTTATACTTATCAAAACCAAGAAGCCTATTTTTTTGCAAGTAACTCTATAGCAAAAGTGTTTGAATTGTCCAAAGGAGAGCAAGCTGCAAAAGTACTTGTACAATTGGTTATAACTTATAAGAGATGGTATATGTACTTCTATTGATTTCCAGTTCAATCATTTTGGATCTCTTTTGTCATTAACAAATCAAATAAGATGTGTTACTTGAACTGTGACAGAGGTGTGAACCAACATTTCCTTTGTTCACTGCATTATTTAAAACTTTAAAGTATATATTCTGATGGAAATTGATATATGTCTCTTATGGTTATAAAAAATGTATCAGCTGCATTTTCAAGCCAACTATTTTATTGTGGACACTGAAAATCTTTAACTATAAGTTGATATTCTCTTTGCAATCTTATAATGACATTCATATGAAAATGGAATGATAAGTGGAGACAACCTCCTACCCTGCTGATCAAAGTTCTATGGAGCACTTCAGGGGTCCATTTAAACGATAACTTTTTTGCATTGCTCTTTGGACAGTGAATATTTTATCTGAACTGACATGGACAATTGGTGGCTGTATGCAACCTTTTCTTTTTATGGTGATAAAAATTGCTAATTTGTGTATGCATGGATTTTTCAGAACACATGTGGTGCTAAAGAAATCTGGAGAGGTTCTAGATTTGGTGCCGCCTCAAACTAAAGTTCATAATCTAATTTTTGGGCGAACTTGGATTGATTCACCTGGTGAGATGGTGCTGACAAATTTGACCACAAGAGATAAAGTGGTACTGTACTTTCAACCATGTGGCTAGTTTGGGTATGAAATTGATCCTGTTTATTTTTCACTTTCTTTATCTATAGGGACTTGAGAGTAAGATGTCATGCTTAATATTTTCTAGAGATTGGCATTGTCTCTTCTCAATGTTATTGATTGATTATGCAAAGGTCATTCCAAAGCTATAGTACTTCCAAAGCTCTCCGCGTTTGTGATTCTTGACATGATATTATTGTACCTACATACTTTTCAAAGCACTGGTTGGGAACATACCTACTTGCTGTAATCTATATGAACTAAAGAAGAAATATGTTTCAAATTATTTACTTTTCAGAGTCTGGGTGGGCATCATACCTATTTTCCATAATAAAATAATCATATATTATCATAATGTATATGTAATAAAGGAGATAAGATAAGATAATTTCATTAATGTTCAAACAAGTGACCACAAAGTTGGTCAATGGGACTCAAAAGTACATCCAATGTGAATAATTGCAAGCATAGAAAGAACTAACTAATTATTCAATAGAACTGCAGCAAGTAGTGCAGATACAAAATCAAGATCAAAACTATGTCAAGCATACAATGTTGCTGTCTAGACATCTGGAGAAAGTAGATAGGTGAGAGAAAGAGGATGGTTTCATCTGAGTCATCAATCAATGAGGGAACCAATGCAGTGCCTGATGTTGTCATCTGACGAATATCCATGGATGAGGGGGCTTGGCTGTGAAATCATGGGGGAATACCTAGAATTTCTGAATGGAAGATTGGCTACTTGAACAGACATGGAGAGCAGTAATTTGTGTAGAGTGAATTTGACCCTGGGACCTCTAGATACTGCTGTTGATCTTGTGTGTTTGATTATGATTTTGTTTATGGCTCCCTCTTCCCCATTCCTTAGTCATAGTGTTGTTAAGTGCGCTTTCTTTTCTAATATGACTTTAATTTATGGTTATGGATTTCTTGTTTTGTTTCAGCTTACATAAATATCCAGAAGATTATTAGTCTTGTTGATACAACTTCTAGGCTTACCTTGGTTGTGTTAATAATTTGTTACTTTTGAATTTTCTTGTCTATCCTTGTCTTCCATTTATCTTCTAGTTAATTTCTTTAATGAAGATCCTTTAACTGTATATGCCACTTGCCCATGTTACTCATAATAGAGTTTTGTTCTTATGGATTTGGAGCTGAGATTTCTTCTACATAGGGAGTGCAGTGCTCATATCATATATGCCTCCAAAATGTTCGATGTTACTGTCTCATGCTTTCATGAAGAGTATTCAGTTTAACTTTAGAAATAATTTCAAGCATATGATATGTTTGATGACATCCTCTATCCTTTAAAATTTTTAACGACAAAACAAAGTTAGATGGATTTGGGACGACGAACCATGGCATTAAGCATAAATGATAAATTAGGAATTATGGGTAGGAAAGCCCCCTTGCTGTTGATTCCTTGGTGGTCAACCAGTTGAGGTCCTCCATGAATAATGACTCCATGTGTTCAATGGTCTAATCTGATGTTGGATCAACATCCTCCAACTCAATAGCTGTATAATTGTTACAGTGTTAAACCAAAAATGTTTTCAATAGAGAAATAAAAAAATGGAAATACTAAAGTAACAATTGAGAATGACTAAGTGAGGCATCAAAAACTAAGTGATAACAAGCTTAGAGCTTGCCTCTTGGGTTCTCCAACAACGTTTGAATTTGATTATGGAACCCTTCAATCTCCTCTCCGAGTTCGCACAAATCTCCTTAACAACTAAAAAGAATCCCACTCAAAACCATGACAAATATGAGTGAAATGAATGAGAGAATGAGAGAAAATGTAGTGAAACAAGGCTTTTATATGCCCCTAAACCCTATCCATGAGGTGTGGGGCTTACTAGGGCCTTCCTTAGGCTCCACATGTAATAAAAAATGAAAAAGTCCCAAGTTGGCACATGGGAGTGCTTTGGGATAGTTTTTTTTAATTTTGGAACAATCAATGGGTTCAAATTTAGGAGTGTGAGATTTGGGAGTGCCAAGTGTTTAATTTGGGAGCAATTAGGGAGTGTGCTTTTTGGAGCACTTTTCACAAAGGAAGGAGCATTTTTATTTTTCCTTGAAGCGCACTCCCAAGTGGATTTGATTTGAGAGTGCAGTTTTGAAGGTGTGCTTTTCTGAAGTGCACATTTGGAGCAAGGGTGTGGGGGGTGGCTTCCAAGTAACCCTAATAGGGATGCAACAACAACTAAAGGTTTGCATAATATCCTCCTAAGTTTCCCTTATATTTGAAGTTTAAGATTTTCTATAACTAGATCAATCTATAGAGGGCTGTCAAATAGCTAGTAGGATAGTAAAAATGAAAGGTCCATTCATGCAACAAAGGGTAGGACATCCCACATAGTCAAGGGAAGTCAATCTTTTCTTGATTTGAATCTTAGGGAAGGATTTACATGATTTTCTAAGTGATTAATTCTTATCCCTATTGGTTATGCCTCTACTAGGATAAGGGGGGTGGTATGATAAAAACAGAGGTTGTGTTCTATCAAAATTCCATCCTGATATGCGTAGTTGTGATAATTTTCAACATCGTTGTACATATGTATGGGAGGTAGTATTGTATTTCCCAGAGTTGCATAGTTATTGATCTTGAGGGTTTTGGGGCATGTAGCTGATGTTTTTCTGCTCTTGGGAGCTTTGGAGTACGTACCAAATGTGCCCAAAAGGGAAGTAGCAACATTGGGTACATGGGAGTATTTAGGGAGCGTGTTACCTGTTTTTTGTGGTTTTGAGGTTGTGTTTTAGTTTGGAAATCCAATCATGAGCTTTAGGATGCTCCTCAATAGACAACGAGTGTCAAGATTCTCCCAACCAATTAAATTGTTCATAGATAAAGAGTGTCTTACAGCTCCCAACCAATTAAATTGTTCATCCAAGCACCAAGACTACAGAGGGAAACATGATAGATAGAACACATGCCAATATTATTAGCTTTTGTAGGTCTCCCACTGTTTATTCATTTGTCATAGATATGGGTTAGTTTTTCTATTAGGATAGCTCCATATATTATGATAATCTTGGATCCATGCTATAAATTTTTAAGGAATAATTTGAATAAAGTATTACGTCAAGGAAAAGACAGTAAGATTGATTTAAAATTAACTCCATCGTTATTATTGCCTTATTTACAACCATTTGAAGACATTGACATGATGAATACTGACCTAGCCTTTATTTGGAATCATGTTGGCTCGAGTATCATATGGCTTGTTGGAAGGAAATGATGGCAGGAAAAAATCTCTTGGCATTGCATGTGATCTGTTTATTTCCCTTCATTTTTTAAAATGCATTACAGTTTGTTAGTTAACTTCTTGCTTATAATTATTATGATCTTTTAAAGATCGTATCATCACGGTATTGTGCATTAATGTTATAATCACCTCATATATGATTATACATGATATACTAAACTCAGGAACTTACTACTAGCATCAAAGTTTTAATTTCAACTTTCAAGGTTGTTAAGTTGTGTTAGTCGCAATATTTTAAGGCTCTGTGAGCAGAATTTTGGATAAATTTATACATCTAGCTTATGGTGTGATTGTGGAGGCACTTTAGAAACAACTATTACAGGCGATTTCAATGCATATTTTCCTTTAAATTTGAGGACTAATTGGGGACAAGGTTGGAGTTTCAACTTTCAATTAACTAATTATGCAGCCTATACCACATCATTCATAAACAAAGGAATTTGAGTAACATATAAGAACTTCAATTATTTATTTATAGAATAGTAAAAAATGCCAATCTACAAGAAGGGTTTGTACATCTCATAACCCTTATTTTCCTGTATCCCTCTTAGGTTGCTCATCTTTCTTCCATTTCATCTAGAATTTCATAATTTGTTGTGACTAGTATTTTATCTTTGTACTCTTTGTCCCATTTGTGTCTTGATTCACCTCAAATGTTACCTCCACATCCCCTTTCAATTTGGAATTCCTCTATAATGCAAGCCTTTATTTTCCCTACAGTCATTTTCCCCTTTTGGTTGTTAGTGTATTTGTGGTTACATCAATGATGTAGTTCCATACACACTTCTATTTTACTTTTGCAAGTCGTGCTGCTCTTCTTTAACAAGTCTATGTTATGCCTTACCCTTCCCTGCACTGCCCTGCCATATTTATCTTTCGTTGTATTCATGTATATTTCATAATTATAGTTTCTACAACATTTTCTCTTACATGATATATAAGTGACCCATTCTTGTAGTTACACTACTTGCTGACTATCAGAATTCACTGCTTCTCTTGAATTTTTATTTTTTTTTGTATTTATGCTGCATGGTTCTTATCATTAACTACACCCCTCTATATCAATTTTGTTCTACTTATCTAGTCTTAACATGCCAGTTATTTGATGGACATGTAAATTCTCTCTGATGGTCTTAACATCCCAATTTCCATTGTAATATTAAAGCCACCGGTTACTCCAATCATGATTAACTTGTTGTCATGATCCATGAGCTTTAAGAAAGTCAGGGATGTAGGCATGGGAGCCCTTATTTTGAACCAAGGCACATAGTGAATATCAAAGCTTACGATTTTCCATGGATCCTATCCTATAACATGATACAAAACCCCATGGCTCATGGATTTCCATGGATGTATAAATGCCTCTATAATAAAAGTCTTGTGTCCCATCCTTGAATGAGTCTTTGAATTATAAACCTCATAAATAAGCCAGAACCTCAATCATGGCCTTGTCAGTCGTAGTTAAATGCAATTTTTTGTGTCTATGTAATCATATGTGATGTTTTGCACCCCCCACTTGTTGCACACTAATTCACCTTTAGGATATTGAACTCCTACTTTCTCATTGTTTGATGAGAAAGGTGGTGAATTGAATGTTAATCCTAAAATGCCTTATTAGGTAAGTCAGATATATGTATAATTTTTTATGTTAGGATTTTGGTTATGCATGCTTAGAGGTTTTTTCTTTTTGTTAATGTTGTATGGTTTCATTAATACTAATAACGGTCCCATTTAGGTCATGATAATTAAAGCAAGTTTCAAGATTATTATAGATCATGTGGATGTTTTACTATTATTTTTACATCTAACATGTTTCTCATATCTCAAATATTTGGCAGTCCGTCATCATCTGGGTTTTATGTGAATATTTAGAGTATGATATGAAGATTCCAAAACCTCCAATAGAGATTGATTTTGAACGGGCTGTGGATGATTTTGTCTTCATCTGTTTCTTTGTTGGTAATGATTTCCTTCCACACATGCCTACATTGGAAATTCGTGAGGTTTGTATGTAGAGATGTTACACCTCCTATATTCTATTTGAATTCCTTAAATAGTCGCTACATAAATATTATCTAAATTTACATTCTGTTCTGAAATTCATTTCAGTTGAAACGCTTGGAATATTTTTATGTCCAAGGTGATTGTTGTTCTAACTTCTAGGCATGATTATCTCTAGTGTGTAGACAGTTTATTATAGATCTGTTTTTACAGCTCACATTCTTTGTTTTGGTTCTATGACAATATTCTCCAGGAAGATAATTTGTTGGTGGCTATTTTCTATTTTACAGGGTTCAATTAATTTGCTCATGGTTGTATACAAGAAAGAATTCAGTGCAATGGGTGACTATTTGACATATGCAGGCAAGGTATTATGACACTGATTGCATTTATTATATAATTTTTGTTGGCAAATATTATGTTGACCGAAGGACTTCACTATATGTTACTAGATATTGTGATATTTTCACTTTGGTCTTCTAAATCTTGCCATCTGAAGTTGTGTGGCCTTTGAAATTTTAATTATCACTTGAATTGCAAGATCTCATGTCCCCAAATTGATGGAAATGATACCGAGTTCATCTTGACCATCTTTATCCAATTGCTGGCATTAAAGATGTATAATGTTTTCTCTTTCTGAAATTTCAAATGCACATGGATTTTTATAAAAGCTATAGGACGTCTCCTGTGTCTGAAATTACTACACATCAAATGAAGGGGTGTTAACTAGTTTGTATACAGCTAGCATTTCCAACTAAGCTGATATCACACTAAAATGTGGAACATTTTATCATGCAGGTAATATTGGACAAGGTAGAGCACTTTATTTAGGCTGTTGGAACATAAGAGGATAGGATTTTTCAAAAGTGAGGTCATATTCATGAGGTACACATTTAGTTTATAAGAAATTATGAAAACCTTTGTCAGTTGTACGTATTTGGGCCTTATTTTGAAAAAAACACAGCTATACATCTTTTAACTATTCAATAACCCCAACTGAGGATAGCACCCTTCCATTGGGCCAAGATGTGAGCTTAAGAATGTTTTGAATAGGAACTCTATGCCATATGAAAAATGGAAAATGGGTCAGTAGCTATTTTTGTAGAGCATTTTATTAGGAAATACATTAAGCCAAGGGAAATACTTTGTTAAAACTCTGGAAATATTAGGAAATACATGTATTTTACATGCTCACACATATTTTACATGTATTTTTATATATGCATACCCAACCATATTGTATCCAATTTGTTCTCATATATGTACATATATCTATCTATATCCTGGTAACTTTAGCTTCTCACTGATAACTAGATGAATTATCATAGTTGACTTCTGTTAAGTATTTGATTACTAGCAATATATTATGTGAGACTAACCTAAGCTTCTTGTTGTTTTTTCTTAAAATTTACGCTCGTTTCCTTTATATCCAAATGAGGGCATAAAATATGCTCTACAGGATGAAATGATTGTTACTGCATTTGTTTTACGGGAATGACGCATCTCCTGAAGGATACAACCAAGAAAAGTTCCCAGAAAATTACAAGAAATGGACGCCAACAAACCATTCCTAGGGAGTTCTTGGAATGGTCAGTATTTTAGAAATGGTACTAGTCTTTTCTCTAAACTTTCTTTTTGATCCCTTTGATCCCTTCATCATAATGAGTACCATTATCCACTCAGTGTAGTTCAGCCACATTACTCTTTTGTACTCGCCATTTTTTATGTTCATGAAGATATTGTAGATTCTCAGTGTATGCTGTTTCCACTGAAAATTCCTTCCATAATACCTTCAACCCCCACCCCCCAACATATTTAGTGAGTGGTCTATTCCTGCTGCCCCTTACAAATCTTTAAAGACATTGGAATTAAGTTTCCTTATAGAACTCATGCTATTTCCCAGATGCATTTCTGCAGTTAATTCTCAATTATCGTGCTTTTAAATGCTTGAATCGACAATTCGCAATTCATTGCAATGATATAAAATCTATTTCAAGGCACACTCTCTTTGTTTTCACTCTTGTTTCCCCACTCTGTTAGAACTGATCTTATGCAGGTTACTATGTTGGTACATAAGTTATAACTTATATCGTGTGTAATCACATGTAGCCAGGACCAACAGTAGAATTGTCTATCTACTAGAATAAGGTGCAAGATATTACATGTTTGTAACTAGGCTGTCATAATTTGGCTGCTAGCTAGACTGGTGGAACATTGCTTTTTTCTCTGGTCATGTGCATGCACTAATGTGTATTGCTAATCACATGGCTTATCAGGTCCTGATATAACCAGAATGCCCAAGCTACATGATTTTAGGTAACCAAATTGGTACTATTACATTGTCATCTTTTGATACATGCAACATTGTTGATGTCGATGTGTGTCCTTTCTGGTATTACAAAAGCCTCTTTCTCGGTTGTCTTGTTCGACCATTAGATACTCAAAGTTGTGTATTGATCCTTTTTACCATTATAGAGGAATTTGTAAGTTAGGTTCTTAAATTATTAAAGGGTTCTAGCTCAATGGAAGAGTGCCTGCCTTACAAGTAGGAGGTTGGTGGTTCGATTCCTCCATGCCCTAATGATATTATAATATCGGTTAAATACACAAAACAACTAAATTAGTGACCAAAACATGAGAGACGCGAAACTAGGCATTAAAAAGGATGCAACACATGACGCTAATGATGAAGCCAAACATGGTGTTGATATGGTAGCAAAATAAGACGTTACTTTGGATGCAAAACATGGCGCTACGTAAGAAGCAAAATATGGTGCAACAATAGAACAAATATTTGGCTTCATTTTGGTAGCAAAACATGATGCAAAAAAGGAAGCAAAAATTGGTGCAAATTTGGAAGTGAAAATTGGCACATATTTGGAAGTAAAACATGGTGCAAAATGGGATGCTAAAGTGGTAGCAAAAATGGATGCTAATTTGGATGCTAAAGTGGTAGCAAAAATGGATGCTAATTTGGATGCTAACATGGTGCTATTAAGGATGCAAATATGGCGCTAACGGGGTGTCATTTAAGAAGTAAAAGCGGACACTCGCTAGGAAGCAAAGAAGGATGTTATTTAGGAAGAAAACCTCGATGTTGTTTAGGAAGCAAAGCTGGGCGCTATTCTGGGAGCAAACCTTGATGTTGTTTAGGAAGCAAAGTTGGATGCTATTCTAGAAGCAAAAAAAGAGACGTTATTTTGGACATTATAAATGACGCTATTTACGAAGCAAAAAAAGACGTATTTTAGGATGCTTTAAGTTTTGTCCATGACACGTCCCATTTAGCGTCTAGTTTAACCACTCAATGTAAAAAAAATTACACTAAAAAGGGACGCTAAATGGGACGCTAATTCCAGGATTTGTTGTAGTGATGGGTTGTTCCATGGCCATAGCAAGATTAACCACATGTTGTGCCAACATGTGGCTCAATCTAGGGCTCATGGGATGTCCTATCCCCATGAATAGATGGTATTCTACCACTGAAAGATGATGGTTGTACCCCAATAGAGGAAGAGGGAACTACCTAGTTAATAGTTGTGTTATGGTAGCAAATCATCTGAGATAGCATCATAAGCACCTCCTATGTCTAGGGAATCATATCATGTGCAGGACAGACATTTGGGCTTAGTATATAGCTATGGGGTGGAGGTATCTGTCGATTGGCATCTCTATGCCTAGCATTGGGATGGTTTTGCGACATCCCCATACCAATGCCCTAGAACCCCAACATGTACCATATTTCAATCCAGTGATATCTGATTAGTTGACAAACAAACCACTCAATTGAAATATGCGCTCTACCAGCATATGGAATGACATCTGTCTCAAGAACTCTAAAATGTGAATATATTTGCGCTTTGGTCATTTTAAGCTTCTCCACGTCATTGTAGCTCAATCCATCAACATATTCTTGTCGATTTCTTTCTCTATATGATGCTATGCTAAACAATGCATCATTCCATCGACTGATAGTGTCTACAATATACACTAATGATGCTAACAAGGAGTGGTGGAGTTCATCTCCACTCCTCCAAGCCACACCATTCTCTGTTAAACTAGCAATATCTCTCAAAATATCTGCATTTTGATCCATAGTATCAAGTGCAATCATAAATACAATAAAAATATCATTAGAAAATACACATGGTATAATAACATCTCTAAGCAATGAAAAATGTAAAACTAATGTACAGCAAATAACAACATGAACTATTTATAATTTAAAATCGAAGAAATTTTACACTAAAGAATAAACATTTAACATATTTTCATCCTAAATCTATGTCGTATATGTGTATTAATTTCAATTGTCAGATATATACTTTAAATGTGCTATGTGTATATGTTGATTGGGAAGCTTGTCTACCTCATTTTAAGGCTTGGATTATGAAGTTTCATCAAAATTGTAGGGTGTTGACTAATGCCCTTGGAGGACCAGCTCTCAGATTTCAAGTAGAGGCAAGGGATAGATCCTATAGGAGGGGGAATAGTGTGCTATTGATGAATAAAATACCAATATATTCAAGGATTTTGATATATGTAATTATTTGTTGTAGCGTGATTTTTTTTGGACTCTATAGGAAATTTATCATATTGTTTATATGCTAATTTGGGGCATATATGGATTCCATTTGATGTTATTTTAGTTGTATGCACTATTTCTATATACACATTAGAAACTTTCAATATTCACTTATAGTGGTTTGGGAACTAGAATTCAACAAAATTAACAGTTTTCAAGCTTTTAGGGTTACAAGGTTTCCACTGGATTCTATCATGTATGATATTATGTGAGTGGCATGCAATCAAACACATCAAACTCCCAATGTAAATTGATGTTGGTAGAGCCTATTGGTGAAGTCCATTGTCACTTGCCCTTAACCAAAATGTACCCTTCAATCAAGTGAAAACATTTCTTAAGCATGGGAAGCTTCTCTACCTAATTTTATCATATGGAATAAAAAGTTTAATCAAAACTATAAGGTGTTTATTAATGTCCTTGGAGGACCAACTTCGATATTTGGGTAGAGGAAAGGGATAAAGCCTAGAGGAAAGGTAAACATTGATATAAATGAATAAATTCCCAATATTGACAAGGATTTTGATATGTTGTTATTTGTTGTGAATTGAATTTTTCTGGACTTTATAGACCATTTAGCATCTTTTTGTATGTATTTTGGGGAAGATATGAATTCTACTTGAAATATATTTTAGTTGTATGCAACCTTGCTATATACTTGAGAAACTCTGCATATTTGTGAATATTGGTTTGGATTCACAAGGATGTTCATGAATATATATTAGCATAATGACATTGATTTGATTTTTATGAGTAAATTAGGGTTTTGATTTCCTTTAGCCATGAAAATGACTCAATTTATGGCTTCGATTTATTTTAGGGCATACAAATTAAAAATTTAATGGTTTCAATTCATATTAGAGCAAACAAATTATTGAAAATATTGAAACTAGAAGGATGAGATTTGGTGTAAATACCTGAGAATGAATAAATTGACCCCCAAGGTGGAAATCATTATGTTCTTCTTGTTGAATATTGTAAATTCAAAGGATATTCTAAATGTATTTTACTGATGTAACCCAAGGGAGATCTTATTATTCCTTTGTTGGGGTATTACTATTGTAATTGGTCATCATAGAGTCATGAGGTAAAGCCTCGATTGTAAGTCGGTTCAATAGTACCCTAATGAATATAATATAATATTGTATCGAGTCTTCCTAAGTGAAGTTGGCCCAGTTAGTTAAGTGGGGCCAACTTGTTGGGTTAAAATTCAAGTGACAAAAAGAGTATAAATAGAGGAGATGTGTTCCTCATTTGAACACACACTCACTTGTGTATAGCACATAGGATATATATATAAATATATATGTTGGAGGGAGGTGCACCTGTCTGGGGAATTATCTTGTACTTTTGAAACATCTTATATAGAGTAATTTTTTTTGGGTTTTCTTCCCCATGAGGGTTTCCCAGGATAAATATTTGTGTTATTTTGTGTGGTTGTACTTTTCTATCTTCCAGTGATCCTTTTGCATATGGTTATGATGTTATAATGCTAACTATTATCAGATATGATATAACCATTAAAAAATTAACATGGTATCAGAGTTTCCTTGAAAGAATTCTTTGTGTAGCTAAAACACTACTACAGCTACAACTATTGAAGATTAGGGTTTCATGCTTGAAAACCCTAGAAGACTAAAACTAGTCATTTTCGTACTTTCGCTATATCTCTATATTGGATAAGAATCAGGAGCCTAAAATTTTACAGGTCGAAGATAAAATCCTGATGTACCCTGTGTACTAAGTTTTGGCCTCATATTCACTACAATATAGGATATATGATTCCCCCCAATCAAGGTTCCAACCTCTCCCGGGATTCAACATTAAATAAGTTACCTAGGGAGAATTGCTATATCTAGGGCTATGAAGGTCCAAATTTTTGCAAGATTTTCCAGATAGGGCACAAAATGTATTTTCTGTGGTAAAAGTTCAAACTGAAAAGGTGAAACAGTGACACGTGGGAGTCCGTACAAGTTCGTTATGTTGAACAGTCCTAAAATACGTCACCTTGGGAAAAATTGCATAAGTCCCAATTGGTGAAACCAATTCTTCTCTAACCCATGGGAATGGAAAGAAGACAGACCATGATAGCTCAGTGAGAAGTTTCAGACAAATAGGAAAATTAAATTCAGAGATACCATTGAATCGATATCAGATAATTCTGTAAAAGAAATTGAAGAAAACTAGGGCATCAGATATTTTGCAGTTGTGATCATAGTTTTGGGAAAATGAGTTTGTTGCTTAGCTCTCCTTGAGGAGGCACCTATTTCAATACAATTAGATATTAAATATTTCTAAGTAGAAAAATTATGGCTTCTCTATTAAACCCTAGGTCCACTGGAACCAATATTCCAAAAAAGGTTTCAAGTAAGCATAAGATTGAAGCAATCTCATTGGTCAAAGGAGGAGCTACAAATCAAGAAGGAGATGAAGAAAAAGCACAAGAATGAGTCTGCCAAACAAACAAAGATAAGTATTTGAATTGTCTTTGCTGTATATGTTGTGTATTATGCATGATAGAATGTTTGCATTAATGACAGTATACTACTAATTTGCATGTTATGGGTAAGTAGACCATGGTTCTATACAACTCTTCATTGATACTTATCTAGAATGAAACCTCATTGTTGACATATTGGATTAGTGCATAATCTCAATTATGTTATGGTAGAGATGGAAGGCATCTGTAAAGCTTTCGCGA
This sequence comes from Pseudotsuga menziesii, assembly GCA_001517045.1. Classification (NCBI taxonomy): domain Eukaryota; kingdom Viridiplantae; phylum Streptophyta; class Pinopsida; order Pinales; family Pinaceae; genus Pseudotsuga; species Pseudotsuga menziesii. The sequence goes on along the minus strand of LPNX010001159.1, from coordinate 370,911 downwards.
GATATGGATGAATGTGGTATTGGCTAAAATAGTTGCATGATTATATCCTTATGCATAACAATTTGTCATTATGCATATGTCCTATGAAATGTTTCTAACCATGCAATTGGTGCATTTGACTTGTAGGAAAGGTCATGTACAACCTCCTACAAGAAAATAAGGATGAGATTTGTTCCAAAGAACAAGGGATGACAATTCAATATTCACTCCAATAAACATGAACCTGAAGCTCTGAGGGTCAGAGACACCATGACGGAAGAAAGAGACTCAGAAGAATTTAAGAGAGCGGTAGATCCACATCAAGAGATGAAGACCATATTGGACATGAGAGATAATTCAAAATGAAGAAAAGTACGAAATGAATTCCAAAATAAATTAAGAGGCCTCGGATACACTCTATTCATGTGGCATGGTTGAGTGAAATCATTGATGCAGACTCTTCCAGCTATGGAAGAAGCTATGATCAAAGAGTAATAGTTGATCATGGGGAATGATGTCTAACATATAGTTATGAGACCCGAGGGGAAGTTTGTAGTGTCTTCCATATGGATATACAAGAACAAGTATGAAAAGCAAGGTGTTTTTCCCTAGAAAGAATAAACTATGACAAGGGATAGTCTGTTGACCATACACACTTCTCCAGTAGAAGTATATATCGAGCAAATAACCACTTGTGTAGAATAGGATTTGTATGAGCTCAGAAAGAACCCTTCACTAAGCACATCTAGGATCTTAAAGATCACCTAGAGTGATGAATATCTTAGCCTTTGCTACAAGGTTGAAGATGGAAACCAACAAGCTCACAATTGGGTGCAAGAGGAAATTTTCAAACAAAGTTCAAGATAAAGGGATCTTGGTATCTAGTGAACTGAGAAGGATACATAGTAGCAGAGGATTATACCTATCACTCCAGTACATAATGTAGAGGGAAGATGATGTTATGCTTCAGGGGGAGTGACTACATAATATCTCTAAGTTCAACATGGTATGACAGGATGGATAGCTTCCTGATGGACTAAGGCATTACCAAGAGTAAAGTGGGTTCCAACCTTCAAGGTTGAATGTGGAAGACTGGGATATGTTGATGACCTGACAGGAAGAAATCATGGTAGAAGCAATGATGGAATAATACCAAATCAATGTTTAGGATATAGTATCCAAACCAGAAAGGAATAATGTGGTATCTTCAAAGTGGATTACAAGATAAAATATGTTGTTGATCGAAGGAGTATTGTCTCAAATAAAGGGAATTGATTATGAAGAGAATTTTTTTCTAGGAGCAAGGTACACTTCCATCAGAACCATCATGGCACTTGCTTCCATGATGAAGTGGGATCTACACCTGATGGATGTAAATACATCCTTCTTTAATGGTATGATTGAGGAAGAGGTTTACGTCAAACAAACACAAGGATTTAAAATTCAAAGACATTGACTCATGAATGTAAGTTGAAAAAATAATCTGTATGGACCGAAGCAAGCTCCTAGATCTTGGTATGGAGAATAAATAGCTTCTTGACAAGATTTGGCTTTACCAAGAGTAAAGTTGATCCTAACCTTTACCTTAAGGATATGGATGATGAACCTTTCATACTCTTGTTGTATGTGGATGATCTATTTCTGACAAAAAATGAGAAACAAATCACAAATGGAAAGAAGAAGCTAGCAAAATAATCCGACATGAAAGATCTTGGATTGATGCATTATTTCCTTGGGATGGAAGTGTGTTATAACCCACAAGGAATATTTATGAACCAGATAAAGTATGCAGTTGAAATCTTAAGAAGATTTGATAAGTTGGATTGTAAAGACATGGAAACACCCATGGACACCACCCTGTAGTTGTTGTCTAATGAGACATCAAAGTTAATGGATATGACTCAGTATAGACAGATTATTGGGTCATTGATATATATGATGAATACAAGGACAAATATATGCTTTGTTGTGAACACCTTACGTCAGTATCTAGTTAAACCTAAACAAGTTCACTTGATAGCTGCAAAGCATGTGATAAGGTACCTAAAAGGTACGATAGACTTGGTACTTTACTATGGTAGAGATCATGACTATACGGATTCAGATTGGGAAGGAAGTGTCGCAGACAGGAAGAGCACCTCAGGTGGATGTTATTGTCTAGGATCCACCATGATCTCATAGTTTAGTAAGAAACAATCCAGTGTTGCTCTCAACATGGCTGAAGCAGAGTACATAACATCTTTCACCACTAGTTATGAAGCGTTATGTCTTCAAAAAAATTATGTTAGGACTATTTGACATGGATTTGGAAACCACAGTGATTCTTTGTGACAACCAGAGTTGCTTAAAGATCACAAAGAATCTTGTGGGATATGGTACTGAAGGGAGATATAAAACTCCAGTATGTGAGTACCGATGAGAAAGTTGTTGATATGGTGACCAAGATTCCACGATAAGCTTGGTGTAGTTGGAAAAGACTTTTCTTCCAAGGAGGAACAATGATGACGGTACTATAGACTTTCCTCTCAAGGAGGAACAATGATGATAATACAGATTTTCCTTGCAAGGAGGAACAATGATTATATGGACCCTTCTTGAAAAGGAGAAACACGTCAAAGATATAGACTCTCTTCAAAAAGAAATAACAAGTCAAAGATATGGACCCTCTTCAGAAAGGAGGAATAGGTTGAAGATATGGACTCTCCTTGAAAAAGAAGAGCAGGTCGAAGATATGAATCCTCCTCGAACAAAGGGGGAGAAGGTTCATAATATGGATCCTCCGACGAAACAGGGAGTGATGATGAGACTGACATCGTTGATGGGATGAAAGTGATGGTCCAACATGAAAGAGGTCAAGTGCACCTGAAGACGTTGACAAGGACCGGCATTCACTTATGAATGATAGTATCCTCTCTTGAGGATGGCAGGTATAACACTGTGCATTAGAGTGGTCCTTACTAGCTAAGGATGGCCCTGCAGATGTTAGTCTCGCATGGAGAGTACCCACATTAATTTGTGGATACCATACACTAACACTCGCTCAGAAGTGATCCTAACCATAGTGGTATGGATGCTCTACGATGAGTCCTCATGGACAACAGGACTAACATTTAAATGCGGTCAATATTTTCCTTGCAGAATTTACTCTCGCATGGAGAGTACCCACATTCAGTTATGGATACCATAGAATAACACTCGCTCAGGAGTGGTCGTAACTGTAGTGGTATGGATGCTCTATGATGAGTCCTCATAGACGACAGGGCCAACATTTGTATGCGGTCGATATGTACTCTGCAGATAATAATCTTGTATGGAGAGTATGCCTACATTCATATGTAGATGCCATAGAATAACACTCGCTTGGGATTGGTTCTAACCTTAGTGGTATGGATTCTCTATGATAAATCCTTGCGGACAATGGTAGTATAAAACTCAGTTGGGAGTGGTCCTAACATTAGTTGTATGGTTGTTCTGCGATGAGGGCCAACATTTTGTATGCGGTCAAGATCTGCTCTACAGACAATGCTCTTGCATGGAAGAGTATACCTACATGTGAGTGTAGACACCATAGTATAACACTCACTTGGGAGTGGTTCTAACCTCAGTGGTATGGATGGTCTACGATGAGTCCTCATGGATGATAGGGCCTGCACTGGGTGCAGTCGATATCTACATTCAGTTGTAGATGATTCAGATGGTTGATATCATGGACCAAGATGATGGAGGATTGCATCATCCTTGGACTTATGTCCTAAAGTGATAGCGATTGATCATCCTGCAAAGAGATCATGTGCATTGTAGGTAGTGTGGCGGAAAAAGGATCAAGTAGATCAAAGTACGATGACAAAGAATCAAGTAGATCGAAGTGTGGATGCAAAGGATCAAGAAGGATCGAAGTGCTGCTGCAAAGGATCGAAATGATCGAAGTGCTATTGCAAATGATCGAGAAGATAAAATTGTTGTTGCAAAGGGCCGAGAAGATTTTTAGTGCCAAAGGATCAAGAATATTGTAGTGTTTCTCCAAAGGATCAGAAGATCGAAGTGCTGCTGCAAAGGATCAGAGGATCAAAGTGCTGCTGCAAAGGATCAGAAGATCGAAGTGCTACTGTAAAGGATCAAAATATCGAAGTACTACTGCAAAGGATTAGAATATCGAAGTGATTCTACAAAGTATCGAAAGGTCAAAGCGTTGCTGCAAAAGGATCTGAGTGATCGTGTGATGTAGAAGATGAAGACATTGGAGAGTAACTGTTCCAGTTACTGATTGTGAAAACTTCCTATGACGTATAGATGTATCACCTCGATGATGTTGCAAATACTCTCTCTCATTACTCCTATTTTCTATGATGATGTTGTCAGTAGAATAACCTTCTCGTTAAGGGGGAGTGTTGAATATTGTAACTTCAAAGGATATTCTAAATGTATTTTACTGATGTAACCTAGGGGAGATGTTATTATTCCTTCGTCGGGGTGTTACTATTGTAATTGGTCATCATAGAGTCATGAGGTAAAGCCTCCATAATAATTCGGGTCAATAGTACCCTAATGAATATAATATAATATTGTATTGAGTCTTCCTAAGTGAATTCGACCCAGTTAGTTAAGTGGGGCTGACTTGTTAGGTTAAAGGTCAAGTGAAAAAAAGAGTATAAATAGAGGAGATGTGTTCCTCATTTGAACAGACACTCGCTTGTGTATAGTTCATAGGAGAGAGAGAGTGATATATCTACTGGAGGGAGGCACAGCTATCTAGGTTCTTGTCTTGTACTTTTGATACATCTTATACAGATGAAGTTTTGTCGGTTTTTCTTCCCCATGAGGATTTCCCATGATAAAAATTTGTGTTCTTTTGTGTGGTTATACTTGTCTATCTGTTAGTGATCCTTTTGCATATGGTTATGATGTTATAATGCTAAATGCTATCAGATATGGTATGACCTTTAAAAACTTAACACTTCTCAACCTAATAGCGTTCACCCTTGTGTGCTTGGAGAGGCCTGAATCGTCGTGATTTGTTGTTGTGGAGAAAATGATGGGAACTACTTGTTTTGGTTATAAATCATGTTTTAAAAAAATCACATGTGTTTTGTAAAACATAACACAGACACGTTTTAGAGAAACATAACATGTTTGTGTTTTTGTTAACTATCCTTGTTGGCAATCACCTTGGAAAGCTTGGGACTAGGTTTATAATGCTCAAGATTTCTTGGGATCATTTTTCTTGTAAAGATCTTGAATCATTTTCTCGAATCTACCATTGCATATAAAGGGTCCCTCAACTATGTGCACTCACCCAAGGATCTCCCCTCTATAGGAAAGTTGAAAGTTATTGGGTGCATTATTTAGGTTTCACATGTGTATTATTATGTCTTGTTGGTTTATCATTAGGGATCAATTCAGTCGACTTGAACATATCTTGAGCTCTTATCTTTTATCGAAGTATGGAGGGGGACGTATGGTCCTAGTTGCATGGGATTTCTACACACTCCTGAAGGATGAGGGGGGTTTAGGGTTAATTAATACGGTACCATAGGGAAATATTTTGGTTGGCTAGTGGGTGGTGGAGTGTCTTGGGGGTCCAACACCTTGGCAGGTTCTCTTTAGGAACTGAACTATGTTGGAACAACATTTATGCATGATGCATAGAAGGTCTAACTTATGTGACATCATCTCTTCACCCTCTTTGTTTTAAATTGGGGGCTCTATTCTCTTCAGAAGTATTTGGGTAACCTGAAAATCGATGACTATATTGGTTCGTTGGTAGTGGGAAGATAACAAAGCTAGGTGTACATTACCTACCATTCGATCTGGAGTTGGAAATACTAAGGAGTTTGTATCTTAGAGCTGCTTGGTTTTAGGAACATCGATTGAATCAGAAGGGTATATTCCATTGGCGATACCTTTGGGAAATTGAGGCCTTCTCATGGAAGGAGTGGAGACTACTCGATCATGAGTTCATGTTGTTGGTCTCGAATCTCCCCTCAATCATGGAGTTGCAGTCCTTCCTTTTATATGGTGTGTTCCTAAGGTGTCAAAGACCGAAGATGGTCAATCACTCTTTCTGGGACAGTATATTTGCTAAAGATTGTTGGATTTTTGTGGAGAAGCAATATCCCGATTTCTTCCTGAGCAAGTTGTATTGGAGAGATAATTTATTTGGAGATGGTTATTGCATCATGTAGGAATCACTTTATGGTTTGTGGATTTTTTCCTTATTTGTGCTTTAAAAACTTATGTAAATGCATGTATCGAGTAAGAAAGTAGCTTTATTTTTCTTTTATTTCTCTTTGGAAAGATGAATTTTGTCTTTAATTATTAGTTATGTTAATAAAGAATGCTAAAGAGTTGGATTTTATTGTATATTTTGATTTTATTTCTAATTTTTAGAAAAATAAGAGAAGATAAACATTGTATATTACTTTTTACTATTTCTTTTTTACTAGGGGTTCCCACAAGCATGGGGCATGGATAAGTTGGGGTGAGATTTGAACTTGAGATCTATTTTACAACATTCCTTCATTTACACAACACTTGCCAGTCAATCTACACCCGTGCGGAAAACTTTATACTATTATTAATTCTTTGGTTGTAAATATATTTATGTGAATATAAAAATATTAATAAAAAGAGTATAGTTTATAATTTTCTTAATTCACACTTATCCATAGATAATGCTATTAATAAATATAGTTTATCATGATTTCTTGCCTCAGCTGTCGGGGATATAGGGAATTTATGTATTAAGAGTAGGCCCATGTACGATAGAAATTGCGACTTCTCGAGCAGATACCTATAAAAAATATTCTAGGGTTGTAACATGTCATCTCACTATATCAAAACTGGCGCAATTTTCGCTGGATCGAGGATTATAAAACTAAATCAAATTTTGACGATAGGATGGAGTCGGTATGTGCAGTTGCTCATTCACCCAAATTCACGTTGGATATAAATGTAACTTAAAGTGCGGGTGACACAAAGTCCGAGACAAAATTGGTAAATGATGATGATGATGATGATGATGGTTAACGTCCCCTGAGACCAAACTTTGGTCTATCGGACCTAAAGAAGAGAATTAATTAGTTTGATTTAAAGTTATATTTCTATGCTCAAAGAGTTTGGAAAGAAGCGTCCCGAGCTTACTATAATTTTGACAGGCTAAAAGGCTAGGAAAGTCGGTATTGCAACAAAGACTATGAAATTGGGATCTAATGTGGGTGTACGCAGGGCACTCTAAGAGGAAGTGATTTTCATCTTCAATGTTCTTACTCTCACAAAGGTGGCAGATCCTTTCTACCCATGGCGTTTTAGGGACTGTCCAACGGCCAGTTTCACTATGAAGCTCATGCGAGTTCGTTCTTATCTTAGCTATGTTAATTTTTTTCTTAGTACTGATCAAAACAGAGAGATAATTTTGATGTTCTAGAGTAGGGTTGATGACCTCCTTATAATATCTTAATTTTCTTTTAGCCTTGAGATCTTTCTCACACCACAATTTTTCTTTAAACTTAGAAGAAATAATATTTTTAATGTTATTAATATTCTGCAAAGCAACATTTTCATCGATCTCCCAGTGATTTAACCAAGATTTGGTATCTTTATACCACCCACGCTTGAGCCTTAAGTGGTTTTGGCTGGAGTTTAAAGCTATCTTAGGGAGTCTATGGTCTCCCATGTTCTTGATTTTGTTCTCGTATAGCAGGAGTCTAGTCATAACTAGGCTCTCAATGGGGGAAAGACCCACTTCTATAAGGAGAATAGGATAGGGTGTATTGTTTTTTATTTTGAGGTTATAAGTTATAAAATGCTTCTAGATTTGCTTGATCTTTCTCCAGGATTCTCTAGAGATGCTGCAACCCCAAACCTCACACCCATACAAGATGAAAGGAGTAACTAGAGTTTCAAAAAGGAGCTTCTTTTTATCCCACATCATGAGGTTTGCAGCTTTACAGTTATTTTTAAGACCAAAGTAAGCTTTCCACCCTCCGTTAATCCTTTTCTTAATGCTATAGTTCCAGTTGAGCTTGTGATGAATATCAATTCCTAGGTACTTGTAAGAAGACACTTCCTCCAAGTTGCTATTGTCATACATTAAATTAGCATATGTATCATTCTTGGATTTGATAATCATAACTTTTGTTTTGTCAGTGTTAACAATCATACCCATGTTAGAGCAGAAATCTTTGAGGAGTCGAAGCTGCTTATCAAGATCAGAAGAACACCTTGCCATAAGGACAATATCGTCAGCATAAAGAAGAAGGATGATGACTATTCCAGCTAAGATCGTACCAGCACAACCTACTTCTTCTAAACAACCCTCTAACTTATCAATGTAAATGCCAAAAAGGGGAGAGGGGTCAACCTTGCTTAACTCCGATGTTACACTTAATATCTTTCGATCACCCCTCATTTCTTTTAAACTTGGCAATTACATTCTCGTAAATCCTTATCGCGGCAGCTCTCAGCTCAAAAGGAACCTTAAGCTCTTCTAACCTATTCCAAAGGTTATTTCTAGGTACCGTATCGAAAGCCTTTCTAAAGTCCACAAAGCAGCAAAAGAGATTGGATTTATCATTATGGCACTCCTCCATAATGATCCTGAGCATAATAAGGTGGTCCGTTGTGGAGTGATGCCTTCTAAAACCTACTTGGCCTTTAGCCCATTTACCTTCACTTTCAAGCCAAATGCTGATTTTCTTTTCCAAAATAATACCATATAACTTGGCTAAGAGGGGGCTTATCATAATAGTTTGATAATTTGAGGGGTTATTTGTATCCCCACTTTTAAAAATAGGGATAATGAGGCTCTGAGTCCAAGGTTTAGGGAACCCTTGCTTGACTGCTTGAATAAAAAGCTTGTGGATGTGAGGGATGAGGACAGGACCTCCAATTTTTAAGATTTCTACCTGGTAACCTTCAATGTCCTTAGCTTTTCCATTAGCCAGACGCTTAACCCCAAAATCTATGTCTTTTAAAGAGAAAACTTCTTCCATTGTGAGGAGGGTTTCAAAGTGGTCTATGACATTCGGGGAGTCATAAAGCTTTTTAAGATAGGAATTCTAGTCATGCAGAGAAATTTTATTATTATCTTTAGTTTTTCTAATTAGAATCTGCCTCCAGAATTTCTTAGGGTCTGTCTTAGAGAGTTGTAAGAGATTGTCTTGCCGTTTGTCAATATACTGCCTTTTTTTCTTTTTAGTAAGGGCTTTGTAATTTTTAATCTTGTTAATTTTAAGAGATTCATCAAGAGCTTCCTTAATCTCTTTCCTCACGTTTTTACAAAAGGATTGAAATAAACATTAACTCGCACACTTATATGGTTTGCAGTTGGATTATATGGATATGGATCAAATAGGTGAGAGATAGTTAAGGAATGGAATATAATTTGGAAATGGGCATTCTTCTTGTTATCCATTTATCAACTATCAGATTTTTTTTTTTTTATCTCACCAGTTATCCATTTATAAGTGAGCTACCAGTTATTTTTTATATTCTTTTTTTATAATTGTTTATTTCGAATTTTTAAAGACTGCCATATAATCGATATGGACAGTACACTTTTCCCATCCTCATTGTGAGATGAAAAAGCATATATCATGGTCCACCCCAAATCTCAAATAAAAAATTCTATAAACTTAACTAAAAAAAGGCCACTTCTATGCATTTTAGTTAAATTTTTAGTCCTTTCAATAAGTTTTTAGTCATTATTTTAAAACTGTAACTGCAAAAGCTTTATATCATGTTTTGTAAACTGATCCAGATATTTCAAACAATACAACTAGCAATTACCCCGAAAAGGTGCAATAATACGCCGATAGGTTGTTTTCGGAGAGTGAAATGGTTGAAAAGATGAAACTAAAATTGAATTGATGTTTTGAGAAAAATATCCCAAAAAATTGCATGGGCTAAAGTTTTTCCATGGTGTAGACTTGGCCTTCTACCTTGAGTGCCATAAAAAATGAGCTACTAGTTTTGTAAGGAAGGCCAATGAAGGGTCAACTTTATAAATATTGTTCGGGGTATCACAAATAGGCTCTTGAATATTAAACATAGACGAAATTAGCAACGAAATGAACCTAGTTATCATTTTCATCCACTTCTATCACCCAAAAGAGAGAGTGATTCGAAGAAATGGTTATTCTTTCTAACATGTTAATCATCAAGGAATTGTAACATGTAATCAATAAAAAAATTTCACTACTTTTGAATGTGTTGCATATTTTTCCAACAATTTAGAAAGAAATTAGCTCACACTTCCTAGGTCTTGTAATGTGTTGCCTCTTATTCTCCCATTGAAGATGAAGCAAATCCTACTTGCTTGTGAAGAGTATATCTAGAAGCATTAAAAAATTCGATGTAGCAAAATATTATCTTGATCTTCAAGATTTCCATGCTCCAAATTTAGAAGATTCTCAACGAAACTCGTAATTGCTAAAACCATGGCTTCTAAAACACTTTTAATAGACAATATTGAGAGAATGTTGGGGACAAGCGATTTCTCTCTCTTGATAAATGAAACAAGGTTTAAATTATTTCTCGTCTCTAGAAAACAAGTAAACAATGATCTAGGTGTTTCACTGCTCTCACTTTCTTGGATAAATTTCTCAACCGATGGTTTTATTGCTGCAAAAACATATTCCATAAATTTGTATCATAATAAATTGAATCATGCATACTCAAGACAATGGAAATAACCTTAAGACACAACAATCTCTTGTATTTGATTGCACCAAGAAATACTGGTAGGAGGTTATATGATTCATAGTGGCACTTCTAATGTGAACCCCACTTGCGGCCAACATGGATGATGGTGATATATTCTCAACAACATTGTATCAAGTCCTTTTCAAAATTCAATAAAGCACAAAAATTATATTGTTTATGATTTTTTTTACATATTAAATTATATTATTTTTATCACTCTTTTTATATTTTCAAACATTAATGATTCCAATCACATTGAATTCTAAAAGTATTAAAAACAAGATATCAACTATAATGCTATAATTTCCAAATCCCCGCAACACAAGCCCAACTATTTATCATTGTCCTCGTACTTAATTAGTACTTAATTACCATATAACTTTTTAATATAAAGAGAAAAAACGTTGTTTAATTTTGTAAATAACATATTCAAAGACAAAAAAAATAGACATACCTTTTTAGATATAGGCCCCTTAAAAGTCAAAGACAAAAAAAATAGACATACCTTTTTAGATATAGGTTCCTTAAAAGTGAAGAGGATGTATGTATAGCCTCTAAAGCGTTACCCTATCCCCAATTTAGAACTCAAAACTTGAAACCTGAAGTAATTACGTGTAAGGTTGCGAACATGCAGGTACAAAAGACCCCTCATCTCATTAAATTGAACTCAAAGGATATAACATCAGGTTCAATTTGATGATAGAGAAGAATAAAATATAATCTACAATAAAATCTCATTCATATAAAAATTAAAATTAAAATTCTATTTGTAAGTAATTATTGACTAATATTAAATTATAATTTTTTTTTAAATAATTTTTTTTTTTTTTCTAAAACCTAAACATATAGGTACATAGTAAAGTTTTAAATATTTGTAATTAATAAAATATTAAATTTTTCTAATATATTTTGTAAAGTTTTTCTAACTTATTTTGGTAAGTTTGAATTTCTATAAATTCAATCTTTAAAATCTTCACTTAAAGAACTTTGGACCTATATTACAATAAAAGGTCATAGCAATGTGCAATGTCTCCATTCTCTTCTTACCTCTATCACAATGAATGACTTAAGAAATTAATCTCAATAAATATGTAAATATGTCTCTAAGTATGTCGACCTCTATCAAAATGAATGACTTAAAATATTAATCTCAATAAACACATAAACATGTCACACTGAATAAAGATATTAATCTCACTAACTACGTAAACATGTCACTAAGAATGATGAATGAGCTCTTTGACATATGACTTTTATTTCATAAAAATATAAATATATCATTAAAAGTTCTAGACAAGTATAACATTCTTCTTGCCATCATTTCAAATTTAATAAGATAATTTTTTTTTAAAATTTTGATTTTAGTTTATTGGAAAAAACATATTTTAACGGTTCGCAATGCAGCTACAACCTCAATTGTATCCATGCTTGCCATGTAGTGAGCAATGACATTAGCAACAACAATATTTCTTTTATTTGTGGTTAGAATTTTAGTCATAGATTCCTACAATCATTTTGTAATAGAATGATGTTTTTCCATTAATGTAGAGTTTAGAGTTAATGTTGTAACTTCATTTGTGTGAAAACTAGCACATCCATTTGTGTACCATCTCCTTGGACGTTTTCATTGTAGAGCGAAAACACATTAACTGAAGGGTAAATGGGACTTACTGCAATAATGATTTTATTGTGATACATATACAATTTACATATACTCAAGAAACATTATGTAGAAAACAAGCGTCAACTTATATAATTGTAACTAGTAACCCCATCCTTTTGGTCTCTTTGATATAGTCCAAACAACTTATATTTTAAGGACTTCTGATCCACTGGAGGAAATTATTTTCCACTCTATATTTGTTTCGCTTAGGAAAATGTAGCTGAAAACTTTCAATCGATCAACATTGATCGAATCATGCAAGATTTGGGCACTTACTAAGGTATCTATCCATTCACTCTAAAAAAAAGTTACTACTTGTTTTCCATATATTTGTAGATATAGTCCAAACAACTTATATTTTAAGGACTTCTGATCCACTGGAGGAAATTATTTTCCACTCTATATTTGTTTCGTTTAGGAAAATGTAGCTGAAAACTTTCAATCAATCAACTTTGATTGAATCATGCAAGATTTGGGCACTTACTAAGGTATCTATCCATTCACTCTAAAAAAAAAGTTACTACTTCATTTCCATATATTTGCAGGCTCTAATTTATTTCATTTTATTCTAACATCTCAATCAAGAAAATGTCATTTACTCACTTAAATATAAAAATGTCTTAAATAAAAAATATTTATGCAGCTCAAGATTACAATATTCTTAAACACATATCAAGCCTTCAAATTAAAATTAAGAATCTAGCCTAGATTCTTTAGTAAAGATATTGAACAGAAATAACATAATCCATATAAATAAATTTTAAGGTTTCATAGATGTTTGTCCATTAATAGAAAAAAATCACAAATATAAAAGTTCCAAAGGCAAAGGCTACCAAACTTAAAACGCCTAAAAATATGAAACTCCAAAAATTAATCCCTTACAATGACGCCGACGGATTCCATTTTATCGAGCCTCTATTCGCTACCTATAATCCAATCTGGACAACCTATTCATTAGTCATTTTGAAACCCACGAAAATCTCTTTTAGCAGCAAAGAACATTTTAACTAAACCTTATCGCAAACGCAAATAGTGACAGTTAATGCGTCTAGAGTCACGGTCCCATGTGAGGCCAAGCCGATCAATGATCAAATTTGAAGGGTGGGCCTCGCAACAACCAGGACCTCCTTCCTTCCTGCTGTTGTACCTGCTCTTGGCAAAAGGTGAAAGGTGAGGCAGATGGTGTCGGCCCTTCAGAGATGAAAGGGCAATATAAATAATTGTGTTTTAATTGACAAGTATAAATTAACCAAACTTTTTCATACAAAAAAAATGCAAAAAACAAATATTGTTCTTTCAGTGATTGTTGTGAAAGCATGCATGTATGTGATGGAGGGGCCTAAGTCAATAGAATCCTTGCAACTCAATGCATGTCTGAGTCTAACAATCCGTCTTTTAAATTGAACCAGAATACCAAAAGAAGTTTATTAATGGCTAGATTTCAGAAAGTTATAGGTGTGAGTAGTTAAGTGCTTGTGGCTCTAAAATTTGTTGTGTTTTGTACGAGTCCACGATTCACTGAATCCATAGTCACGGGTAGGAATTTAAATTATTAATGGCTAGATTTCAGAAAGTTATAGGTGTGAGTAGTTAAGTGCTTGTGGCTCTAAAATTTGTTGTGTTTTGTACGAGTCCACGATTCACTGAATCCATAGTCACGGGTAGGAATTTAAATTATTTAATGAAAACAATTAATGTGTATAACCTCTATATCGAAACCGTTTTCCATGTTGATGCTTGCCACTACCCTCTTTATTGTCTTACCAAAAGGCATGATAATGAGGAAGAAGACCTAAAATTATGAACTTCACCTTCAATGAATGCCTTGCAATCACATTGGTAAGGAGTGATAAGAAGATCAGAACAATCCAACTTGTCAAATCTCAGTTGATAGTGTTAATTAAAAAATTTATAAGGTAAATTTAATATAAGACTTACTTATAGTTCTCTCTTACTCTTTGCATCTTGACAATTTAATATTTTATGGTTGTCTTTGCGCCTTGACCCAACTCGTATTATAAGGTGAGGATGTGCAGACATAATAATCCTTAGTTATGACTATGAGATGAGGATTTAAAGAGAAGAGGATGTAAAGACAAGTAATTTTTATATGTATTTTGGTAGCGGTGAGGACAAATGTCATTAGAAACCACAAATGTTTGGAAGGACGAAGGGAGATAACATCACGATCATGCCACTCATCAAACCGAAGACTATTCTTGAGCCAACAATTGTTTTTTTAATTTTATTAATAACCATTGTTTCTCCATATCGTGTTCCCAATGACACCTCTCTATAGCAATGCATAAATCAATTTATGCAAAGTTTGTGATCCTAGCTACATGCCATTATTTGTATTTGCATGACATCGAGTGTTCTTTATAGTTGTCATGAGTCCATGATATTCATGCAAGAAATGAAGTCTTGTAGAGGAGGACTTTTCAAATTGACCTTTTGAATTTCATTTTGACAAAAAATTAATTGACATTGGTAGCGAGGTTCATATAGGTAGTATGCACAAATTTTTGAGCTCGTTTCAGGCCTAGTAGTAGACTAGTAGTTGCTAACACATTGTCACACTTTAGATTACAGCCCCAAGTGACTCGAGAGTCAGAGTCACATCTCAATGGCTAGTGACTCGTAGTCATTAATGATTACTCGCCATCTTCAACAACTAAGCATCGAGTGCATGACATGAGTGAGTAAGTGATTATAATTTATCATATTTATGATATTTTGAATGATGAATTGAACTTTATAGCATAGGAATTTCAATGTCTTGAGAAATTTATATGAATGGGTAGTTTCAAATGTTGCTCTTCTTTGTAAATGTTAATATAAATTATACCCTTCTTTATTGGAAGGGTAAAATTCAAATTTTAAATTTTTTTTAAGGACAATTTTAACTTTACACTTCTGGGAAGGGCTAGAACCCTTTGGAAGGGCTGTGAAGGGTTCAGTTTTGAACGAGACAACCTTATTTGCAGCTTCATGCGAGGGATAGGTGGGACTCTGGGAGTGGGGATTCCCTGTCAAAAACACAGACAAACAATCTTTCTTGGTATGTGAGAAGCAAGGTCATAGTTATTTCTTCAAATTTTGTGGTCAAATCACTTATAGAGTAGTGGGAGCATGGTCATGCGGCCTGCCTGACGCCATCAAGAAAACACCTGACGAATTTTTATTTGTTAAATGGATGGCAAAATGGAACAGTGCATTCCAAACCAAACCTCAATGGTTACATAGTCTTCAACGGAGACTTATTATTCAATTGATTGGTCATTACTAATACCAATGGAACAGGGGCAGATTTTTTTTTACACACAGAAAGTCTAGGCTTTGAATTTATTTTTATATCAAAATTTAAAAAAAAAATGAACATTATAAAAATTTCATAAATCCAAACTAACCCATACACTCTCTCATCAAGACTAACTAACATATTAGATGACTCTTCCATATTGACATAGTCTTTAAAAAAGGAATGAGACAATGGAATTGTATTTGATTATTTTCACGTGTTTTGCCTCTTGTCTCTCCGCTCTTAGATGAAAAGCCTTGCACCTGGACATTCAATGTCGTCAAGGCTGGAGTTTTGAATGTTTGACCTAGCAGAGCCACTGGCCCACCAGGTATGGGTTTTTGAACTATTCGTTTACCATTGAAAATCGGCCAAAGAAGATTAAGACAGGTGCCATGTTGAAGATAACGTGTTTCCCAGGTGGTTGAATCTAGCTGCCTATGTGTGTCATTCTTCTTGACCTAAATTTATTTGTCAACTTTGCCATCAATGATTTCAGGGCTTCAAGTAAAGTGCTGTGTAGGTAGAGTCTCCAGACAACAATGATTTTAGGGCTTCAAGTGAAGTGTTGTGTAGGTAGAGTCTCCAGATAGTTAGTATTTTGTTTGGAGATTCAAAGAAATATAAGAACTTCAAATCCTTTTAGAGAGGACAAGGAGAGGCTACCACTATTCAAAACAAATTTCAAGAGAAATATAATTATGCTTATTACAGTGAATTGTATAGGTACATATACATCAATGGATCAATTTTCAGATCCGACATCGAGTTGTCGATCCTATAGTCAAGCTGCAGATCCTATAATCAAGCTGCAAATCCTAAAAGGATAGGAAACAACCATCTACAGGATAGGAGAGAATCACATAAAGAATAGGAAAGAATCAGTAACTATAGGATGGGAAAGAATCATTCCATATCGCAACACTCCCCCTCAAGTTGGTGCATAGATGTCACACATGCCCAACTAGCCCAAAAACTTTGAGAACACTCGACTTGAAACTACTTTGGTGAGAATATCAGCCAACTGATCCTCTGATCGAATCTTAGGCAACTCCACGATCTCCTCATCAAACTTCTCCTTAATGAAGAATCTATCTACCTCCACATGTTTTGTTCGATCATGTTGAACCAGATTATGAGCAATATCACATGCTACTTTATTATCACAATACAGTTGAATTGGCTGCCTAGGCGGATAGCCCAAATCTATGAGGAGAAGTCTTAGCCACAATGCTTCACAAACTCCAAGTGCCATACCTATAAATTCAGCCTCTACACTTGATCGGGCAACGACATTCTCTTTTTTGCTTCTCCACGTAACAAGGTTACCTCCTACAAAGGTGAAATAACCTGAAGTAGAACGCCTGTCATCGACTGCTCCAACCCAGTCAGCATCAGTATATGCATCCATGCTTTAACAATCTTCACTTTTAGTGAATAAAATTCCTTTTCCAGGAGCAGATTTCAAATACCTCAAAATGCGCATAACTGCATTCATGTGTTGCTCGCCAGGATTATGCATAAACTGGATAACAATACTCAAGGCATAGGCAAGGTCCGTCCTTGTGTGTGCTAAGTACATCAATATTCCTACAAGTCTTTGGTATCTCCCTTTATCAACTGGTACCTGATCAGACTCAACACATAACTTCAATCCTTCTTCCACTGGTGTATCAGCGGGTTGACATGCTGACATACCAGTTTCCTGTAACAAGTCTAAGGCATATTTCCTTTGAGATAGAAAAATCCCTTTATCATATCGAGACACTTGATCCCAAGGAAATATTTCAAGGGGATGAGGTCTTTCATTTTGAATTCTCTAGATAAGTAATCATGTATAACCTTCCTTTCTTTGGGATCATTTCCTGTAACAACCATGTCATCCACATATACAATAAGTGTAGTTATATTACCCTACTATTTCTTCAAGAATAACATGTGATCTGAGTTGGTCTGACGGTAACCAAAATATTTCATAGATTTTGTGAACCTTCTGAACCATGCTCTCAGAGACTGTTTCAACCCATACATTGACTTCTTTAATCTGCACACCTTCCGACTATGCATTTATGGTATCATGCATCCTGGTGGGAGTTCCATGTAAACTTCTTCGGACAACTCGCCATGTAGAAAGGCATTCTTCACATCAAACTGTTGTAATGGCTAACCCAAGTTCGCAACAAGAGACAACAAGACTCGTACTATATTAATTTTAGCTACAGGTGCAAATGTATCTGTATAACCAATCCCATAACTTTGGGTGTATCCTTTTGCCACCAGTCTCGCCTTAAAGTGTTTAATTGCACCATCTTCTTTGTACTTCACAGTATAAACCCACCGACATCCGACTGGTTCCTTTCCTGGTGAATGGTTAACAAGTTCCCAGGTTTTATTCTCCTGCAAGGATTTCAACTCCTCATTCAATAGCGGCTTTCAACCTTGGGTCAGCTAAGGCTTCTTGCACATTGTTAGGAATAGATACAGTAGATAACATATTTACAAATGACTGATTTGATTCTGAAAAACGATGGTTCGACACATAATGACTCATGGGATATTTAATGTTACTAGAAAGCTTGGGTTCATATGTGGGTTTAGGAATACCTCTGGTGTGACGCTATGGTAGCTGTCTACTAGATGGTTTAGGAGCATCCTCAGCAAGCGTTGGTTTGGTGTATCAGCTGCCTGTGCTGTGAGAGTGTCGGACAGAAGTGGAGCCACAACTTCAGTTTCTGGGTGTTCATCAGTACTTGGATCCAAAGTCAAACCACCCACATTCAATTTTCCCACTTCTTGATTCAGTGCATCAGAGAGTTCCCCTACTTCCGGGAAGTGAACAACCACAACTTCAGAAATGTGATCATCATAGTCTAGAGTCTAAATTTCCTTCTGGTACTCCCCCTGAAGTTCAGGCTCAGAGAAAAAATACATCGAGTCTTCATGAAAAATTACATCTAATGTAATAAACATCCATTGGGTTGGAGGATGATAGCATCGGTACCCCTTTTGATAAGCAGCATATCTGAGAAAGACACACTGCAGCGCTCGAGGAGACAACTTGTTGCGATGATGCTTATGGAGGTGTACAAAAGCTACAGAACCAAAGATGTGAGGAGATAAATTTGGGACGACTGGAGGAACAACCGATTCAGCGAGAGCCTGAGATAGTGTCTGAAATTTAATAGTGCTGGAGGGTACCCGCTTGATCAAATATGCTGCAAAGGTAAGTTCTTCTCCCCAATAGGATAACATCATATGGCCTTCTATCAATGTAGCCCGGACAACCTCCAACAAGTGGCGGTTTTTTCTCTCAGCCACCCCGTTCTGCTGAGGTGTATTTGGACAAGCAGTTTGATGAATAGTTCTGTGTGCTTCTAGATGCTGCTGAAGCTCAGAACTCAAATATTCGCCTCCATTGTCACTGCGAAGAACCTGAACCTGTGCATTGTGCTGAGTACGAACCATTTTATAAAAAAATTGAAATAACAAATTCACTTCACTTTTATACTTCATCAAGCACACCCAAGTCATCCTAGTACAATCGTCAATGAAAGTAACAAACTAACGTGATCCACCAAAGGTAGTGACTTTGGATGGACCCCAAACATCAAAATGTATGACCATAAAAGGAACTGTACTTTTATTCAAACTGAATGGAAATGAAGCACGATGTATTTTTGCAAGTTCACAAACGTCACAACGGAAACTAGAAACATCATTTTTTGCAAATAAACTAGGAAATAATTTCTTCAGGTAACCAAAGGAGGCATGCCCCAAATGTCAATGCCATAACCATATTTCATATTTCTTCTTCTCCCCCTCAGAACCATCCACCGTTAAAGCTAGATGCAACTTGTCCGAACTCTTTGACACTAAGTCCAAGTAATACAACTTTCCTCGCCTAACACCACAACCAATCGTTTACCTCGTTCGGATGTCCTTAAACACATAAAAATTAGGCCAAAAAATTACAATTCAAAGTAAGGTAGTGGTGATTTGGGAAACTGATAATAGATTATAATCCAAAGACGGAACAACTAAAACAAAATCTAGATTTAAAGTATCAGTGAGAGGTAAAGACCCTTCTCCAATAATTGGGGCCGAAGAGCCATTGGCAGTGGAATTTTTTTTTTGTGCGGACGGTTTAAGAGGTGAGACCTGTCTAGAATCAAACGTCATATGATCCGTAGCACCAGAATCAATTATCCATGCACTATTAGAAACAAGTGTAGAAATATTTAAAACCTTACCACCATTACCTACCACTTCTTCTAATGCCAAGATCTGACTAGCAACACCATCCGCTGTCTTTGTTTCGACAACCACAACACTAGAGGCCCTCTTGGAATTCTTCTTCCGTGAATCGCGGCTATGATCCCACCATTCTGGATACCCCACAAGTTCAAAGTAGTGGCTCTTGGTATGACCAGTTTGATTGCAATGAGTGAATTTGTAGGTGGATTTATCGGCACCATCAGTGTTCTTAGGCTAGCTTTGAGAAGACCGGTTCTGATTAGACCGATTTCGAGTCACCATGGCTGAAGCTTTAGTTTTTTCTGGTTCTCCATTCATCGTTGCGAGTCGAATAGATTCACAGCGGACCAAAGCATAACATGCTTCCAATTCCAGGATATGATCCTTTCTCAAAATTTCACCACGGATTTGTTCGAATTCACCATCTAATCCAGCAAAAAAAATATGCACCCTTTATCGCTGAAATAATTTTCGGTAAGATTCAACATCATTCTCACTCTCCATAATCACCTTATCACGATGATCCAACTCACAAAAGATCTCAGTTAATTCTCCATAATACAGCGAGAGTGTTCTGCCATTCTGTTTCGCAAAGAAGGCCATCTGATTCAAGACAAACACTTGCAATTCATCTGCTCCATCATAAAAATCTTTACAAAGACCTTTCCAAATATCTCGAGCGGTGGGTAAGCGAATATATCGATTCATGATTTATGGGGACATAGACATCAACATCCATCTCTTGACCTTTTGATTGTTTGCATACCACTTTTCATATCCATCATCCTTCTCGGTAAGTGGCTGTGAATTGCCATGAATGAAAGAGATCTTCTCCTTCTCAGCAATATGCATCTCCATGATTTGAGACCATAAATCATAGTTTGTTTCATCGTGTACGATCCTTACATTGAACAACGAACCTTCAGATTGAATAATAATGGTAGCAGATTTGTTCCCAGATGTTTTATAATCTGATTCGGCCATGGTTCAGTGTAGAGTACTAATGATTTAAGCTTCTTGGCTTTGATACCAAATTCAAAACAGAGTTCAAGAGAAATATAATTCTGTTTATTATAGTGAATTGTACAACTACATATACATCAATGGATCAATTTTTAGATCCTACAATCGAACTGCCAATCCTACAGTCAAGCTGCATATCCTATAATCAAGCTGCAGATCCTAAAAGGATAGGAAACAACCATCTACTGTATAGGAAAGAATCACAAAAAGAATAGGAAATAATCAGTAACTACAGGATGGGAAAGAATCATTCCATATTGCAACAAATTTGACTGTGTTTTATAGTTTTTGGTTGTGGGCAATCGACATTAACATTAGATCCACTTAGCCCAATGGACATTTTTGGTGCCGGAAATGCTTCAGACACACATAAGGATCAGCCCAAGAACACCAAAACAGGGATCTTATTTGCTGATGTTTGATTTCACATTCACATAGATTCATTTCATTTATGGATTAAGACGATGGGCCCGTTCTTTTAGATTGAAGATTAAACACTACAACAACTTGGTGTCAATTTAAGAATATTAAGAGAGTGAGCCAAAGTACTTTAGATCATCTGTACCAAAATTTTGACTAAAATTTGACCATTTGACCATGCAGTGGTTGAAATTGCATAATCTGGGTAATGCAGGAGTTATGGGTTATTAAATACCTTAAATCTAGTTGTTGAAATTGTATAATCTGAGTAGTGGTTGAAATTGCATGACCTGCAGTAAGTAGTGGTTGAGATTGCATGAAGTGACTAGTGCAAGAGTTATGGGTTATGGAGGTAGTTGAATCTAGTTATTGAAATTGCATAATGTGGGTAGTTTAGGAGTTAAGGATTATGGAGGGCGTTTAATCTAGTTGTTGAAATTGCATAATATAGTACTCTAAGAGCTATGAGTACTCTAAATTTAGTTATTGAAATTGCATAATCTGGGTCTAAGTCGAATCTAGTTATTGAAATTGTATAATCTGGATACTCCAAGAGTTAAGGGTTATGGCCCAACTCATTTAATCTAGTTGTTGAAATTGCATAATATAGGGTTCCCCAAGATCTATGAATACTCTAAGTTGAATCTGGTTATTGAAATTACATAATCTAAGTACTCCAAGAAATAAGAGTTATGGTTTTGCAATCAAACTTATAATTTTAATAATCAAAATCACAATTTCAACTTAAAAGAAATGAATGCAAAATGTCTAAAATTGAGCTCACACTCAGAACCATCTTTAAAAGAGATATGATCTGAGTTTGTTAGATGGGTCATATATATAATCAGACGGATTTGGTAGGATCTTTGCAGCCTCGTGAGATAAACAACGATTCAAGTCGGCCTGTGGCAAAACATTATTGCCTGCCTCTAACACTGCAATTACAACAGGCAACAACCCGGGTCAAGAAGCAGTTAGTCCTCTCGCCCACACAACGATTTCTAGGTAACTGCAGCTTCCTCATGTCCACAGTCAGAACATGATGGTTGCAAGCTTATTTATTTCTGTTCATATTTGAATCCGTTCTGTCATGATTTGTCTGAATAACTGAATGGTGGTCGTTTGAAGGCCGGCTTCATTAGTTCAGTGTGGCAATGGGGATGATAAACAATCTCCTCCACATCCTCCATTAACAATCTTCTACAACGGGACTGTGAATGTTTATGATATCTCTGCACAAAAGGCATGCTGATTTAATATAGCACCCAAAATCATGTTTGAATTAATTGTAGTTTCTTCCATTTTAGCG
This sequence comes from Pseudotsuga menziesii, assembly GCA_001517045.1. Lineage (NCBI taxonomy): Eukaryota > Viridiplantae > Streptophyta > Pinopsida > Pinales > Pinaceae > Pseudotsuga > Pseudotsuga menziesii. The sequence continues at coordinate 348,261 of LPNX010001159.1, read as the reverse complement.
GAGTATTGCTTTGATTTCAGCCATTACATGTTTTGGCCAGGCTAAAGCTATAATGACGTTGGCTGGTAGTATACTGGGTTCTCCTCAACAAAATCCTACAGTGAAGCCCATAACAGCAGCTTCCAGTAGTCCTATGAGCTCCATAAGAAAATCTACAATCGATCATGTGACCTCCTTAGGTAAGAGGTCGATTTATCTTAAAATGTGAATGTATAGAATTTAGGAATAGTTAAATCTATGAAAAGCAAATCATGCCGCGAGTAATAATATAAAATTTATGTTGCAGATCGGACATGTAATTAATTAATTAAATAATTCTCACTTTGGATTTAGGTATAAATTTTGCAGACATGGTTTTTTCTGTTTGTATCATTCATCCATCCACTTACAGATCGAATAAGGCGACTCCATATGGTATCGAATTCAATTCCCCGACTCCAGCTAACCCATCTGCGCGCAAAAGATGGGTTAGCTGGATAAGGAAATATATAATGTGCATAGGAATATCTCCTCCCCTCTCCACGCATTTCCCAATATGCAAATCCAGACCCGCCTGTATTTTTTGCATTCGTTCTATTTGTATTGTGTGCAACGCATATTCCTCTTGGGAAATATTAGAGGAGGCAAAATCCATGTTTTTAATAATAATAATAATAATCTATTTTTAAGGTCACCACCAAGTGAGACACCAAATTGCTGTATGAGACCCCTTGTTTGTGGAACAAGGGACCCCTCTCTGCGCAGCGATTTAATTGCTAAAGTCTACAGAGGTGTACATACACTACCCCCTCTGGATTTGAACCCGTGACCTCCTAAGAGGAAACACATGCTCTTAACTATTACAGATGTGGAAAAAGAAAATAAAATTTAAATATTTCGTTTTTAAATTCTTACAAATTCTTATTAATTAATTTGGTTAATCGGTTAGTTCAAGTGAGTGAATGTTATAGGTTTTTGGAGTCAAATCTCCTATAGTTATACATCTTTATACAAAGAACTCACTTAATCAAACCTTTTATACAATTATTTCCTTGAAATAAAAAAATATACAAATCTGAAAAGTAAATTCTAAATATCTTATACATCTGTATACAAAGACCTCACTTAATCAAACCCTTTATACAATTATTTCCTTGAAATAAAAATTATCCCCCAAAACATACAGATCTGAAAAGTAAATTCTAAATATGATCTCGTTGTTAGAACCCACAAATTATCACGGCTGTGAAGGACATAGTCTGTTTCTAAATCGAAGATTCATTAATGTGTTTCTTTCTAAACCGAAGATTGATCAAAGCTCAAACCACGAAGAACAATATTCACAAGAAGAATTTGGGTACGATTTTAGGCACGTTCGACAATTTGGACTTTTAGACGGAGAACGATAATATGTAAGTAAAGTTTATAGGTGTTTAGATATTATTTTATATTACATTTTTTTTTATTTTTTATTTTTTAAAGTTATCAATAAAATTAATTTTAATGTAATAAGTCGACAACTAAGATTTATTTTATGGTTTTTTATAGTTTTGTATATTGTTATGTTTAAATGTTTTTGATTACGATTTAAATAAATTTTACTTAACGGTGGTTAAAGAAAGGAATAGTAATAATAGTGTTTTTATTATTAAATAGTATTTGTTTTATGTTTATATTAATCAATTTAATGTTTATTTGGTAATTAGTTTAATGTTTAGTCTTTCATTTCCATAAAACTAAGTGGCTATCTGTAGTCAACATTAGGTGGGCATTTTATTTATAGCTGTACTAATTAATTAAAACTATCCAAAAGAATAGTAATTTTGAGAGTAATGATTTTGAGTTTTCATTACAATAATAATAATAATATTTACAATTATTTAGATTAAACCACAATCTGAATACAACTAGTTTTACAATTATGTATGAATTTTTATTTTTACATTATTTTGAAGGTTACAACATACTCATATATATATACATACAATTATTTAGGAACATCATGATAGGGAAACATGCATCTTATTCACAAACAGCATGGCAGAGAAACAGAATGGTGGTGGAACATGTTCTGGCATTTGAAGAGTCCTCTTAAATCAAAGCTTTTTTGTTGGCCTCTTTTCTTAGGTAAAGCCCTTACTTGGGATACAATTATTAGTAGGGGATGGGAAGGACCTGGACGCTGCCATCTATGTAAGTGTGATGTTGAAACGAATTTACATCTAGGGGTTGAATGCCCTTATACTAAATCTGTTTGGAAGGAGATTGAAGCTAAGGTAAATATACACAATCTTTGGGTTGGGGACATAGTTCTCACCTGTTTATAGAATTGGGTTTTCAACACTAAGGTACAACCAATAAGATCTTTTCCTATCATAGTTTTTTGGTTTATTTGAAAATCTAGAAACCGTAGTTGTTTTGATAACCTCGACACATCCCCTGCGCAGGTTTCAGCATTTAGTTTGGGTTTGCTTTCATCTTATCCTTTGGATACTGCTACTTTGAAGGTTAGAATCATTACTTAGGAAGTTATTGATAAAACAAAACCTTGGGGTTTTTTTGATGGATCTCCTTCTGGTAGCCCTCAGGTATGTGGAGCTGGGGGGATACTTTTCCTCAAGGATGATCATTTTTTTACTTTTAAAGCTGGTTTGGGGGAAGGGTCAAACAATTTCGCAGAGTTATATGCTTTGAAACTACTTATAACTCTGGCTTTGGATAAGCAGGTTTCGAGAATTCAGGTATGTGGTGATTCCTTGCTTGTTATAAATTGGATACTGGGCAAATACAGAAGTCATAATCTACATCTTGCACAGCTACTGTGTGAAGTCATTAGACTTAATGATTTTTTTGAGCAGGTTGAATATCTACATATATATAGGGAAAGGAATACATTGGCTGATAAGCTTGCTAATGAGGGTGGAAAAAATCAGTTTGGGCATTGGGTTATTCGTGAGTATCATAGGACTGAAAGACATGATACCTTTTAGGTATTCTAAGCACTTTGCTTTGGGGAGTGTAGGGTCTCTAAAGATGATACATAGTCCTTGTTCCCAGACTTATGGAAACTATTGTTTTTATATATTAGGCTATTTATATAGCTGGATATATTGACTTTCGGTTGGTATTGTTATGATGTTTATATAGGTGCTTGAAGCATACTGTCTAGATCACACAGTGCTAATGAAGAAAATGGGACAATCTTCCAGTACGGAGACTATTCCTTTCTGGATAGTTTGATTTATGATGAAGTTTAAGATGCGAATAGAAACTTCTATTTAAACTGTTTTAATACTTTGATGAAGGCTATTACTCTTTTAATAAGACTTTATTTTTATTTTTGAAGTTTCGACATTGAATGGGTATTTACTAAGGATGATATTTTGATAGTTAATTGATGTTGGTTTCTAAATACCACTATCTTTGATACTGTAATAGCTTTTTGAACTGAACATATGGGTTAAATGATCACTTATCAAAATATTGATCCAACAATGTATTTTATATATATATAAAATATAAATTTTTTCTTTGGAAAAAATAACATACAATTATTTAAATAATTAATTGTAAATAATATGATTGTTATTTTTCGATTGTTATTTTTCTTTAATTTAAGTTGTTATTATCCTTGTTTTTTTATCTTTGTTCATATAGAACCCCATATTCAAACTTCAAGGGAGCATCCAATGGTATGCAATTATTATAAAAATTATTATCTATTTTTATCCTTGTCTATTCACATCTATTATTTTTCCTTAATTTAAGTTGTTATTATCCTGTCTTTTAACATGTTCACATCTAACGTAGAACCCCGTATTCAAAATTCAACGGAGCATCCAATGGTCAACATCGTAGTTTTATTTGATTTTGAACAATAGTTATTATTATTTTATTTTAAGTTGCTATTATTTTTGCTTTGTGACATCTAAAATAAAGCTCCAAACCGAAAATTTAACTGCCAACGCTATCCAAATGGAGCCCAAACTGAAAATTCCACGGTCAAGGCTCTCCGCATACGGTGGGGTATGAACTTTTGTATTGGATGTATGTGGTGGGGTATGAATTTTTAAGGGAAGGTCTATGAAGATGTTCTTTGTGTAAATTGGATGGTGAGACTAATTTTCATCGTGATGTGGAATGCCCTTTTACACACATTGTTTGGTTGAATATTGAGGATAAGTTAAGATTAAAGAATCCTTGGAGTGGGGATTCTGTGACTGCATGAAGATATGGTGTCTTAATATGGAGGTTAAACATATTATATCTTTATCCATTATTGTTTTGTGGTTTATCTGGAAAGTTAGAAATCAGAGTTGTTTTGAGGATATTACCTTGATACCTTCTCATGTATCCCTTTTCAGTGTGGGTCTGTTGAAATCTTTCAAGACTATTTAGTGGTGAATATCAGAGCGTTAGCTGTTGAAAATATTGATAAATCTTATCCTTGGGGGTATTTTGATGGCTCTATAGCTCGTGAACCAAAAATCCGCGGAGCTGGATGTATGCTTTATATTTCTGATGAGCATTACTTTTCCTTTAAAACTGGTTTAGGGATTAGAACTAATAATTTTGCAGAGCTTTGTGCATTAAAGCTTTTACTTACCATGGCTAGGAAGAATCATATTGTAAAAATACAGATATTTGGTGACTCTCAGTTAATCATTAATTGGGCTAATGGTAAGTTCCGATGTTTGAATTTAGAGCTTTCACAGGTTCTTAATGAAGTCAGTTAGTCATTAATTGGGCTAATGGTAAGTTCCAACGTTTGAATTTAGAGCTTTCATAGATTCTTAATGAAGTTAATAGACTATCAAATTTTTTTGAGCATTTGGACCTCAAACACATCTACTGTGAAAGAAATTCTCATGCAGATGTCTTAGCAAAAGTTGGAGCATCGGTTATGGATGGGTGTTAGTTCATCAAAGAGTATCGAGCTTCTGATTACATTGAAAGATATTAGCTTTTCTGAATAGGCCTGTTATTGGCTTTGAGCATTTGATGATGAATTTTGGGATTAAGTACTCTTTTGATTTTTTGTATACATGTTGTTAGATATGGATGCTGAACTTATTATCCTTTTGAACTTATACATGATGATGTGGAGGAATGATGAAGTTTTGTTTCTATGACCTGTAAGTAACTACTATATACTTTGATCTTTTGTATAGATGTCTGCTATGATCTGAATTGTATTGACAAATACAATGATCTGATGATCTCTATGTAACTCCTAAATACTTTGATCTTTTGAATAGACTTATGCTATGATCTAATTTGTATTGACAAATACAATGATCTGATGCAATTTAAGATTCTATATATTTTGTGACAATGGATAAGTTTTGATCCATCTATACAATGTAAATAAAATTTACTATTTTTAATTATAAAAAAAAATGAACCTTTATATTGAAAATTCCATATTCAATAACGGGTGTTTAAATAAGAAATCGTTTATTTATCTAAAGTTTTTTTTAATGAATTTTAAATTTTGGTAGAAATTTAGCTAAAAAAATTAATCAACTTTAAATTAAAAAGGTTCACATATTCTAATTTATAAATAAATTTAGTATTTTCAAATATCTTATGATATTAAAGATATTTGGATTATAGAATTTTCATTGTTAAGATATATTTAATTTTAATATTTTTTTAAACTTCGAACTAAACAAAACATATAATATAATAAAAAACCTTAAAACCATATGTTTATAAATAATATATATATATTTTTAAAAGTCCACTTAAAATTGAGATACATAAAAATTTAAAGCATCATCCAATTTCCAATATTAAATTTAAAAATGAACATAATATCTAAATATCATTTTTTTGTTACTAAAATTCTAAAATATAAAATGGAAATACAAAATATCAAAGTTTCATAGAATTATCTTGATGATTATAGAATCACTTAAAAATTGGAGAAAATCTTCTACAAAATATAATTATTTTGATGATTATGAGATTATTTTAAAATTGGAGAAAATTTTGTCTAAAACTTACATGTTGAATGAATTGAAAAATATAAACATAAATAGGTCAAGGTGGAAAGTAATGGTGGTTTCTCTTGACATGTTAGTGGTAATGTAAACTTGAAAAACAATAATATGTCAACTTGGAGGTATGATTCCAATACTTCTGTAATGAATTTAAATATGGTGTAAAAAGATGAAATGAAGAATATGAAATAATATCCTCAATATATGATTTTTATTTTTTGAAAATGTGTATAATAGGTGAAATTTTTGTTTTCCCAGCATCAGTATGTTAAGTTTCATGCAAAATTTAGTGTATGTGTTTGCTAGTGCAACCTTACAGTACCAAAATGATGGAATTTTGCTACAAAATTTATAGAGATGTAGATAACATGTAGATCTAGTGCATGGCTATTTTTTCAAAATTTATTTTCTTAATTTGATGTTTTTTTAATTAGAGAATTCAATTTATTGTTTTTTTTTGTAAATAGAAAGGACTATATTACTAAAGAAAATTCATTACATAACGCTCTTGCAAAGTTCCAAGGTCAGCATGCATTTCTAGCAATCATACCATTAAAACATCTCCTCACTAGTCTAGTTGGGACTCCAAAAATTGGATCTGTCCTTACTACAATTGGGCTTTACTTCTACTGTTATTTTAAAAATACTTAAGGATGCTATAATAAACATGGAAGAGTACTCACAAAGCATCAGACAGGATCCTGGTCGCGGTCCTCTCCTCCTGATTTTCCCGCCTCGGTTATGTTACCTTTCCTAGCATCCTTCAGGTCCTTTAGCTCATCGTCCTCCACTTGTTCATTATGGATCCCTCTCCGACTGATGCGACCTGCCTCAACACTCTGCAGATTCAAGGTACAGAATTTTAAGCTCATATTGGGTGCCATAATATCAATATTTTGATGCATCAACTCGTTATCCTGGTGATGCTCCTTCCAAGCCTGTACATGCTCTTGGTCACCCTGGTGCTTACCCTCACCATCCATGGCTACATGGGCCATGAGATCTTTCATGACCCAGTATACCATGAGCATCCTATAATAGGCTCACACTCTCCCTATAGTGGTTCCCAGATCAATCACCCATTCCTCCACCTCTGATCGAGTTTACTCCATGGGAATTGTCTGAACCTCCTCCCACAACTCCTTCTTAATAGCTTCTATTTTGTCGCACACAACCAGAGGTATGCACTCCTAGAAGAAAGTGGTCACCACCATGGTCTGAGATTGATCCCGGGTGACTCTTCCCCCAGTTCCTCCCCTCCTTCTAGGAGTGATCCCTTTCTCTCCCTGCCCCCTCGACCCCTAACCCAACCTGGCTCCAGCATTAACTTGCCTCTTCGGTGCCATCCTTGCAGCTAGCAGGGAATGTCTAACAATATTAGGATGCCTTGTGACACCCCACCAATCTCTTTGCAACTTTCAGGCTTTCTCACTAATATCTAAAATAATTACCTTAATAGGGTTGCAAGAAATGTAGACAACAATTCCTCGTCTTTTGCTCTATATTAAAGAAGGGACACCCATAATTTGTATAACTAGGAGGCACCTTCCATCTCTTGTCTCATCCTTTCTGCTTCTGAGACCTGTATTAATCCTGATAGGCTGCATGATGAAGATCTTAATTACCTGGTGAGGGGGTTGAATCATATCCTGTCCATATCTCTGCATTCTCTTGTCCCCATACTATCTCATACCTTGGTTGAGGGTAGGTGGATATTTTCCTTTCCTTTTTTGATAATTAGTGTATCTTTATTGACACATTTGTCACGTCCCTTTGATGTCAGTTTTCGTGTCTATACCTCACTTGTCTGCTTCCACTCACTTTCCCTGTCGTTGCATGATCCGTGCTTGCCAGGTGTCTACATTGATTCACCCAATATTCACTCCCAAAGTCATCCAGACTGCTTAACCTTGGTTCTTGACCTCCACCTACCCCTATATTATCCATAAGGTCAACAAACTTATTAGCATCCCTCATGATGTGGCTGAATGACATGGTAGTGTAGGTGGCAATGAGATCGCTTAGGGATTCCAACGTACTCAAAAGGCACCATATGAAGGATACTTTTTCCGTTGATTGACCCATAGACAGTTTCTTTTCCATATGGAGGATGAATTTGGAATATCCCTCCACCGTAACCAAGAACCAACCCTTTGTGGAAACAAGCCTAAGCCTTTGAATAAGGCTTCCCAACTTGACATAATTGTTAGCTTCCACCCCAATGGAACCATAGAATATTTTCATAATACACCCTGTAGCATCTCGTCAAATGCCCCAATACCTAGTAAATCCTAGGTTTCTCCCTGACGCTTTGTCGATGTTAAGCTTGAAAGATCCAGGTTGTGGATGGGACCAAAAGTTTGGGATGGATAGCCGACAGACCAATATTTTTTTCTGAATCCCTTCCAAGTTGATCTTGCTGATTCCCCATCCAACAACTATTTGAGCCTCTGCTTCCGTGAGATCCTTGTCCCTCTTGTCCCATTACTTGCTCCTAACCATCTCTTGAAGGTTATTGACTAGCCTCTTCCAGACTTCCTCTTTGTTGGAATATTTATCCTTGTATATATGACTATTTTGTTCCTTCCATAGAGTCCATAAAAGCATTCCTGGGAACGCCATCCATAACATGCCCAAGATCGGGTTTTTAAATGCTAGTAACATTCCATTCTTTGAGGGTTACATCTGGTTTTTCCCATATTCAATCACTTCTATAGAATATCATCGCTCCTCTATCCCATAGAGACGAGGAGAAGGGGCATCCATACAAGAGATGATTCATACTTTGAGTCAGTCTTAAGGTAGAGTGGGAATTGAGAGCGTCCTTGAATCTCCCTCTTACTAAGATTCTCCATCATCAAAATACTTCGTTTGAGAACCAACGAGCTGAAGGTGTCTGTTTTTTTCCATGGGTTCATATCCCAAACCTTCCTCCATATTTATTCCCTCTTGCCCCCTCCTCTTGTCTTGATGTCGTAGGATTCCTTGATGTTGAAAGTTCCTTTTGGAAAATAACCCCATCTTAGCTTGTCAACCCCATCCTGTATATGGATATATCTTTCCCTGAGAATTCCCATGAAGGATGGAGTCTCATCATTGGTTAGTATTCTTTCCCTCCAGTCCTGTTCTGGCCAATTCCTATAATCACCTCCATTTGTTTCCAGGAAGTAGTGGAACACCTTGGTTTTTCCCTCCCTTGGACCACTTTATCTTATGGCTTGGCATATGGGATCTTCCCCAAATTTTGGACGTTGATTCCATGAGTCAACCTAGAAGTTTGCACTCCTGCCGTATCTGATTTCCCAGAAACTATGATCCTGAACCAAATTCTTATTGCTTTGGGATTTCATCCAGATATGTGACCCAACCTTCTCCTCATTGAACTTGACCAAATCACCGACTAACTTGTCTCTAACATATTTCACATGCTATAATTTAGCCCACGGTTCTGAGGTTTGGTTACATCATCTCCACCAAATATTCGCCCCTTGAATTCCACTCGCCACCTCTGGGTCCCTAATGCCCAGAACCCTTTTAGCCTTAGGCTGACAAACTTTATCCCACCCTACAAGGGAAAATTTGGCTTTCTCTTCCCTAACCCCAAGAGGAAATCTCTCCGAAAGCCACAAATTTCCTTGAGAATCACCTTTGGCACTGATAAAATAAAGAGGAGATACATCAACATCGCTTGAAGGACTGCTTTGACTAGGATCAAGTGACTAGTGAGGTTGAAAGGTCTCAGCGTCCAACTCATAACCTTATTCCTCATCCTATCAATTAAATATTATGAGGAAACCTTCCTAACTATCCCTTTAGCAAGTGGGGTTCCCAAGTACTTGGAAGGAATAGAACCTTTGGAAAATCCAAGGATCCTCAATATGTTCTTCTGGGAAACCTTAGATGAGTTGAAGGACAAGACCTGATATTTTCTAGGGTTGAATTCAAGCTCTGATGCCTTAGCAAACAACATTAGACTTCTCTTGAATGCTTGAGACTTTTGTATTGAAGGGTGCCCCATCAACATTGTATCATCTACAAACTGTTGGTGATTTGTTTTGTCCATTTCCTCATGGAGCTTTAACCTTGTAATTTTTCTTCTATCTCGTTGATCTTGTAGTAACCTGTTAATCCCCTGATCCATAAGGATGAAGAGGAAGGGAAACAAGAGATCCCCCTATTGATTCTCTCTGGTGGGGTTCATTATTCGGGCTAGAGACCCAATCAAAGATGTAGAGTAGAATGGAGTGGTAGCCAAATTCATGATCTATTCAGTCCATTCTCTTCTAAAACCATAAGCTCCTAACATACTTATGTACTACTAGATTAGCTTATCATAAGCTTTAGTTATATCCAGTTTAACTAACATGCCTGGTTTTTTGGTAGACTTCAGAGAATGAATGGTTTCGTGAACCAAGATAATTCCATCTAGAATTTGTCTTCCTTCTACACACCCTGATTGTTCCAGGCTAATCAGGTTTAGGATGATTGGCTTTAGTTTATTGGCTATAACTTTTGAAATTATCTTATAGATAACATTGAACAGGGAAATGGGTATGAACTTGATTAGGGAATCAACTCCTTCCACTTTGGGCATGAGGGTAAGAAATGTTGCATTAAAATCCTTCAGGATTCCCTGGGATTTCCTTGATTCTTCCACTATTTCCCAAACTTCCCGTTTTATCAGATCCCAAAATTCATGGAAGAAGTTGTTCATGAAACCATATAGTCTTGAAGCTTTCCCAAGATCCATTTGGTTCATAGCCTGCTCCACCTCCAACAGGTCGATGGGCTTAACCAACATTTCCTTGTGTTCTTGGGTGAAAACCCTAGGAATGAGTCTGGTTATATTTTCTATATCCTGCTGCCTATTAGCTTGATATTTAGACATGATTCCCTCAAGTGTTGGATCAATTATTCTTCTATCTCTCTCCTCGTTTCAACCTGACCCCCCTTAGTCTTTCGTAATTTGTGTATTTTTTACCTTTGACAGTTTTGGATAATCGTGTTATGGAAGAATTTGGTATTCTAATCACCTTCTTGAAGCCATTGATTCCTTGACTTTTGTTTCCAAAATATTTCCTCATGTCTTTCCCGGGCTTTGGGTTGAGTGATAAGATTTTTCTCCTCCTGTCTAATTTCTTCTCCCCACCCTTCCTTCATACCTTTTTTTTGAATGACCTCTAGTCCTTCAATTAGTATTTTTATGTCCCGGAAGATATTCTGAAAGTATTCTTTGTTCCACGTGTGGATCCTAGTTTTCAAAGCCTTCAGCTTCTGCTAGAATTGGTAAATACTTATCCCCATTGGGGGAACCATCTCCTGCCACCATTTCCATATGAACTCCTCAAAGTATTTATGTTTAAGCTAGAATTGCTTGAATCTAAACAGTTTCCTGATTGGGTGATCCGACCAATCCCATTACACGCTTATAGGCCAATGGTATGAACCAGCTGTCGGGAGGACACTAGCTGATATTTATCCAATTCCCCTAACTATGTCCTCTAAGACCAAGAATATTTCAATTCTAGATTCCACATGGTCTATTCCTCCTCGTCGATTTCTCCACATATACCATCTGTTTCCAGTTTCCATATCCACCAATTGAATTTGTTCCATAAAATCCCTAAAGGATTCATGGAATTTATCCAAAATCCTCTAGCCCCCCTTCTTTTCTGCTAGTGAAGTTATAGGATTAAAATCCCACCCTAATATCCATGTAATTTCCCCTATTTGATCTTTTATCCAACTCATGAACTATATAAAAGTTGGTTTTTTGGGGAAGGCACTAGGCCCATATACATTGCCAAGGGTTCCCCTTACCCTAGTTTCAAGAATGGTGAAACTTGCTAACAGCGTAAAGCGATTCACCCTCCATTCAAATAAACATATTGAGTCAGGAGGCCATCCTCATGGCATCCACTTCCATAGCCTTACATACTTTCCAAATCTTCTATCCTAACTTGTCGAGAGTCTCTTATTTACACTTTGTTTCCTGTAAAAAAAAGATATTTGGATTCTCCCTTTTTAACTTCCTTGCAATTTTCTTGATTTTCCTGGGATGATTTCATCCCCTTATGTTCCATGACACTACCTTCATTAGATTAATCTATTTCCTTCAGAAAAGGCCTCTACTATCGTTGGGTATTGGCATGATTCTAAGAGTTTAACCTCGACCTCCACTATTCTCTGTTTGTTTGTCTCTCTCCCTCGTTTCATATCCTCCTCTAGTTGCTTCCTTTTGCTCCCTTTCTGAGGATCCATCGCTATCCCAAGATGTCGTCAGTATTTTTTCTTGATGATTGCTACTTGGAGGAGTTCGAATTTCCTTCTTGAGACATATCCCTTTCCCTTCTTCTCACATTCCTTCTTGATTTCTTCCAAATCTAACTCCCCCAATTCCATATCCTCAGCTCCATCCTCCTCCATGGCCTCTATCTGTTCCTCCAGCTCTTGCTCCTTAGCTACCTTGACTCTTTCTCCTGCCTTTGGAAATTCTAGGGCTTCTTCCCTTCTCTCCTTTTCATCATCCTCCCCCCTCTCCTCCAAGATCTTAAAAGGATTTTTATTATTTATGCCTCCTCCTTGTTGGCCCTTGTTTTGCTGTTGTTCTGAACCTAATCTAGTCTTCTTCCTACTCTAGACTTGGACAAAACTTCTTTTTCCTCTGCCTTCTCCTGAAGATGGGTGTTTTAAGGGGGCTGATGACTCATCTTGTGGCAGTTCTGGCTAGAATGACCATAGTCACGACACTTCCTACATATGAATGGGATGTGCTTGTAATCTATTAGTTGAGCCCATTACTCATCCTCCCAATTTAAGCTAATAGCTTCTGGGAGCTCCTTAGAGAGATCCACATATACACATATACGACAGAAAGCAGTGTACCTTTGTTGTTTTGTATGTTTTTCTATATTTACAAATTACCAAATCGTATTACCTATATCTTGAAAATTATCCAACACCCAATACTCACATGGGAAGGAAAATAGTATGATCCAAACTGAGGCCACCCTTATATCTTCTTTCTTCGGGTTAAACCTCTCTTACCATGGTCTAAGGTATAACCTTGCCTAGAAAAAGAAATACATAGCTCCTTCAAAAACCTTTTCCCGATCCTCTTGGTTGAAGAATATTGTAGTGAAGAACCCCTTAGACCCCAGGTGAAGATCATAATGCCCTTTGGGATTCCATTTAGTCTTGATCCATCGAACTGGATCTCTCTCTTTTGACAATATCCCAACGAATTTTCCAATCAAATATTTCTCCTTCCATGGTTCTAATTTTCCCCTTACTTTATCTGATCTGATTTGAAGGATCGAGATTGCTTGGGAGACAACCCCCTACCCCATCTTCACCTTACTGGAGCCCATATCCACATCACCAGCCACCCTGATCTCGCTCTCCCCATCGCCTTGGCCATCTGCCAAATGTCTAGTTGCCGCCATTTTCTCAAGAATGAACTAGGAAGGATACGATCCCCTCCCGAAATTTCCCCTCCAATATCACCCCCCTGCTACGGCATAATGATGTCACCTTCTGAGCATGGTGTTGATCCTCCTTCACCCTCTTGTTCTCTACAGACCCGCAATACCTCACTGCCTCAAACCCTAGCTCATCGCCTTGGGTCGAGACCTCAACCTTCTCTCATTAAGACAAATATAAGGAGTCAGAATTCAATCTATTATTGAAATGAGAAGGACTTTTGTTTGTGCAGCCTAAACGGGTCTTAACACTATAAAACAATATTTTTTAGATGGTAAGTTTTTGTGTGTTCTAGTGCATAGTATAATTTTGGTAAAAAATGCTTAAAAAGAAAAAAAAGTTATAGAAAAAAGAAAGGATGATTGTTTTTTAGGATTATGTATAAGTGAAAAACATATTGAAAATAGTAAACAATATTACTTTTGAAAAAAAAAATCTCTGTAATCTACACTGTCAACTCTAGGAGGGTTTGTAATCTCATTGCCAACAAATTTTTGTAGCATATTGGAATTTTAAAAAAAAAGTGAAGATATAAAATGATATTATGAAAATGAGAAGATTTCATCAATTTGCAAACTAAATCAACAAGTTTGGAAACCTGAATCTAAATCCAAACCTACCTTGTTAGCAAACACACAGTTTCCTACCCTCGTTCAAATTTTTAAAAAGCTCGCACATGCTTTTGAAATGTGAACACGTAAAAGTGTGCATGCGTAACAACATGCACATACACTCTTAATTCTATGAAACATTTGTAGATGGGGAAGTACGATGAAAGAGGGGAATAGAGGGGGGAAGGAGATGGAGAATATGGAGATGCAGAGAGGGAGGGAAAGATAGGTGTGGAGGTATGGGGGATAGAGCAGGATATGGAGGTAAAGAGAGCATGAGATAGTGATGGTGCTACAAATATTCAATGAAGGTAGATCACTAGGAAAAATGAATAGGAAAGCGGGGGAGAGAAGGGGAGAAAGATAGAGAGGGGTATAGGTAAATATAAGGGACATGGAGATAGAAGGTTTAGAGTGGGAGGGAGAGAATGAGAGGTATATACAAACAAATAGGGTGATATATATATATATAGAGAGAGAGAGAGAGAGAGAGAGAGAGAGTAAGAAGGATACAAAATGAGAGAGAGGGGGGAGGGTGTAGAGGGAAATGGTTAAGGGGATAGGGTAATATGGAGGGATAAAGAGAGAGGAAGAAAGGGTGTGAGCGTGAGGGACAGGAGGAAAAATTGGAGAAATAGAGTTATTGCGAAGAATTTAAATAAATTTTTAATCGAAGAGTGAGAGGAGAGACAAAATGAGAGAGTGAGAAGGAGAGGGAAAGAGGAGGATAATGTGAGAGAGAACATTTAGAGAGAGAATGGGAGTGAGAAGGAGAGAGCGATAAAGTTAGAGATAAATCAAGAGAGGGAAATAGATAGAGGAAGAAATGGAGAAAGCGAGAGAGAGAAGTGTCTGGAAGTTTTTGTTTACCCTGAAATCCTCCATATCCTCCATCGGGACAAAAGAAGTGTTTGGAAGTTTAGACCAGGATAATAGTACCACTTTTAAAATAAAAACAAAAACAAAAACAGGAAAATACTTTCAATTTATCAGAGTTGTGTGTGGGAATATTCCATACTATAATTTGGTCAACCAAAAGCGGAAGTGATGGAGCAACCTTGCTTCATAGATTTGTTGGGAAAATAAAAAAGAATTTATGGATACATTTAATTTTGTTTGGTTCACTGATAAATGTGAGAAATATAATTACGGTAAAAATGTCAAAAATATGGAAACATTTTGGAGAGATTTTGGAAAATATCTCTCTGAGACGAACACAATAGTGCTTGTTTTGAAGGGCGAGGAGCAACAAGGGAAGCCTTCTAAGAATTGCATAGTTGTGAAACCTTATAAATTATCCCTTAAGAATGATACTTATCTCGAAAAAGAATGATGGCAATTTCTTTGTAAAATAAAATCAACGCCTAATATAAGGACCTTTCTCTCCTCTTTTAGGGGTAAAATGAATGTGTAACATGGAAATTTAAACATTTTAATAGAATTTTATCATCTAATGTTATTGATTTATTTTGTAAATATGTTATACCTGTTTGATTTTTATATTGTTTTGAATTTTATGTTGTTTGAATTTTATACTACTGTACAAAAATTAAAATATACATAAATTTACAAGAAAAAAGTTGAGTCAGAGGGAAGAACCATATATCACTATACATAAACTAAATACACATAGTTTTACCAAAAAAATAGTTTTACGGAAAATTTCGATATGGAGGGGATACTGGAGATCATCCTTCAATCCTAGAAGTTCCTGAACCATTTTTCTTCTCGTTACACAGAGGATATAAGCTTCTATTCCCATTACAAGTATGATTGCAATAGATTTCCATTGAAAAAAATCCTTCCTATAAAAATACCTGGCCTATTACATAGATAATTTCATCATCCCTAGATCGAAGCGGTTAAAATGAAAGCCATTTCAAAATGCATTCACAAAAACACAGAGTCAAAGAAGACATAATTATACTGGGTATGTCATTGGTGAGAGTCATTTTCTTCGGTCCTCGGCCATATGGACCGATGACGCACGAGTTGAAGATGACATTCATGAATTGGTGTGCTCCAAGACATGATTGAAAGGAGGTGATGCAAGGTACTTTTATCCCTCCATGACCAAAATATTTCTCAGTATGTCCTCCTTCATATTTTTTAATATCTGAGCTACCAATTCTCCAAAACTCTCACACTCCATCATAGCCAAAATTTTCCTCAACACCCAACATCGAGTAAGGACCGCATTCATTTCCTTCATCTCCATCAATGCTTCCATCTCTTTGTCTTCCATTGATGTGTGGGGGAATGTCCTCTATATACTCTTGCCCTTGGTCCACCTCCACTAAACTCTTCTTTCCCAAGACTATTCCCCACGCAAACCACACATTTCTTGGCCAAGATCTATCATCGTTCTCTAGATGAATGAAAAATATCATCCTCTTCTCCTCCACCAGTGTTAACTTTGTCCCTTCTCCAACACATCCATCATAATTATTGCATCAAAATCGTTTCCATCATAAATACTATTATAAGACAAATTTTCTCGTAGTGTTGTCCACCTCAACCCTTATCAATGTATTTGGGTTTCCATTAATGGACAAATCCTAAACAACCTTATAAAGTTCTCCATCGAACCTAATCATATAAGCGTTCTACAACCCATTTAATATAGCGTTAGGGTGAAAACACAAAGTTGCTATACACTATTTGCTTTTTTTTGACAAAAAACTGTAAAATTTTATGTTTTTCAACTTAAACACTTTCAAACCCATATCCCCCTTAGGAATTTCACCTTGACATAAACACAAGAGGTTAAGAGAATTCTATTCGCTGTGTACTCATAATTTTTTGAAATTTTTTATGGACATATAGTAGGACAAATTTGACGGGCACCAACGCCATATACTTTAAATTTTTAGGTTTGGATAATGAGTGACCTATGTGCCCTTAATTTTTTTTAGAGATGGTTATTCATTTTACAA
Organism: Pseudotsuga menziesii; assembly: GCA_001517045.1. Taxonomy (NCBI): domain Eukaryota; kingdom Viridiplantae; phylum Streptophyta; class Pinopsida; order Pinales; family Pinaceae; genus Pseudotsuga; species Pseudotsuga menziesii. Next base: position 331,248 of record LPNX010001159.1, on the reverse strand, counting down.
AAACCAAATGTACGTTCATAATCTACACAGATTGCAGTTTACAATGGACTATATGTTGAGAATTTTCATAGCCAAACAATATTTTTAATTATTTTTTGAAATAACATATGTTTAAAAAATGGTTCCTTATTGACACATTTTTGTGTCCTCCCAATTTATTTCAAATGTGACTCTTATAATACAAACTAAAACTACCCTTTTGAAGAGGAAAATGCAAGGAAAATCCCTGTGAGTGTTTACATTTTTGTTGTTGTTGTCATTGTGATGATCTTGAATTTCCAGTGTGACTGATTCTTAAAACATTGTATAGAAACTTCTTGTTTTTACCCGTTAGTAGATGTTGGATCTCTAGAAGCTTGAGATCCCAGGGGAGGAAGGCTCGCTACCACCACATTAAATGGCCTGCAGCAGTCTAGATACCTTTTTCCCTCAATAACATATCATTATGTCCTGGTAAGTTTAAATAAAACATTCCATCATCCCATCTTTCTTCATTAATGAGACATGTTGGCACGATTCCATTAATCCCCCTATCAACCACCGGTATGTGAACCAACATTCATGACAACTTTATGGCCTCCATTTTCCACATAAACATTTGCATGTGGATTATATTGTTTGCATTTTATATTAAATTTAATTTTTTAGTTAAATTCTTTATGCATACTCATTTAATTTGATTACTTATTTAAATTGTCTTATTAAATATTGCAGTTATACTTTTTAATAGTTAATATGGTCATTTTGTATTGATTTCTTGTAGTTATATTTTTAGTCATGGTTTTATGTATGTAGTTGAAATATCCACTCAAAAGAAATTGTTGGTATTGGGAGTAGAGGGTTTTCTATTTGGAGTTCGAGTTCTTGGTGGAAGAAGAGACATCAATAGACATCCATATTTCATGCATGGATACTACCATTATTCTGTGAGAAATTTTACTCATTATATCACCTGTATTGTTTGTAGGAATACTTCAACCAGTGCAAGCACTACTTGTTTCTCTAGCCTTTATGTTATAAGTCTAGAACAAAAAGACACAGAAGCATATCCTTTCCCTAGACGACTGATCTACTTGACTAAAAAAATCTCTTACCATATATCTGGACATTTGTCCTTGTTTCTCCGATCTTGACACGATCTATTTTACCTGGAAATAAACATAAGAAACAAGACAAGTGATGAGAGTAACAATACAAATCAATAATCTATATTAGTGATCAAGGAGTCTAATAATAAATGATCAATATTGACATAAATCATATATGGAAAAGGGAAACACTTTTGTATTAAATAATGAAAAGTGAAAGCTACAACCAAAGCCTTGATGTCAATAGCTTTATCTCCAGGTCTTTAACACACTCACACAAACTCTTGCTTACAACAATCTCTCAAATTTTCCTCTACACCATACTTAATCCAACAACATAAGGATGCTCTTCTTGGTCTCCTCTCACATGATCCATGAAGCTTTCTTTTATAGGCCAAGGGAAGCCCAAATGAGTTGAGATATGTTGGGAAGAGGATAGGGAATGATCCCTATGGGTTAGAAGGTCGAGTGCCAGTTCTCCCAAGTAGATAGGACCATCCTCTACGAGAGATTTCATTTGGAAGCTTCTTGAAACTTCTATTTTTTCCCTTTTAAGCTTGTTGATGCTCCTTGCAATGAGGGAAAGTGCACCAATGCACCTTGTAGTGAACGAAAGGGCACCATCGGTGCCTACTGCCAATGTGCAACAATTTCCAGAGATGGATGGATCTCTATGTGAGAATACAAAGTACACCAATGAGGCTAGGAATAAGTAGAAAGTATCCAAAAGAGTTCTTGGCTAGGGATTTTGAGGGATTGAAGCATTGGTACAGATTTTAGGTGCAATAGAATTCCCCCCAAATTATGAAGCTAGAGGGATGTTATACGTAAATTAATTTGCTAGATGTCGATATGGTATCAGAGGCAAAAGAGAGATGAGTCTGTACTTGATGCAAGACTAGTGACCAGATATCTAACTCAATCATGCCCGCAGACCAATACATTGTAGATCCATGAGTGATGACTACGTCATGGCTACCAAGAATACACTATATATCCATGATTAATAAGATTGAAAATGGAACATGGCTACGGAACATACAAAGTAGATCCATGCTATCCATACTAAATACTGAACACAACCACCAAACATACAATGTGGATCCATGTCATGACTTCAATAATACTCCATCGCAACATGAGTATAGGCACATATTCAAGTGAATATCTAACCACTTACGGTCTTCATCTGAATCCCAGCGATACGATTCTGAGCATGTGAATAGATGTCCTGATGTCGAACATGGTAGAAACCACTTGATTACTAGTCATTGATGTATACTGTTAACAAGTGCGAGGGAGATCGCCATTGATGTCAATGATTCCTAAGGTATCTTAGTACATTCTACCAAGTGTGGGTAAAGGACTTAGAGTCCAACACTTAGTAAAATCTTCTAATCATAGGTTATTGATGAAAACCTACGGAACATACAAACTGAAGGAAAGGGTTCCACCAGCGCCTATTTCCAATGTGCAATAGGTGCCATGGGTGGATGGTGGTCTGTCATGGAAAATAAAGTGCTCCAGCCAGGTTAAGAGTGAGAAAAAAGTGTCCAAAAATAGTTCTTGGCTAGGGATTTTGAGGGATTGAAGCGTTGGTACAGATTTTAGGTGCAAGACGTATTTCATGAGACAATTTTTACATCACTCTATGGTTTACTTTTCTAGATTTCATGAAAATAAGGAAGTTGAAGAATGCCATTCGAATGGATCAGAGATTAAAATTTCGTATTTATTAGGGGACGAAAACAATGTATACATACTAAGTACTTTTTAAATGCGCATGATTGTATTAGTAGAGTACACCATGTTTACAAGAATTTTTTTAATGATGTACTTAGCCATTATAGAGAAAAATATGAAAATTCAAATATCTTGTTTATTGATGAAGGTCAATACCACTCAGAAGACAATAGTGAAGAGAACTACTTAATAATGCCATAAAGTTGGATATTTGACTACAAACACTTGCAAGGGATATTAATTGTTGAATTCTCTTTTAAAGGGTCTCGACTATTGTACAACATATACAAATGTCTACATGAAATTATGCACACACCAAAAAAACCATTTGGAAACCTTGATGTCATATTTGTGGATATTTGTGCCAAGCATAACGTGTGCACGATTCTTGTATTTTTGAATAGCCAAGATTACATCAACATACATTTCCTTATAATTTTTGGTCTTCCATGATACAATGCTATGAACTCAATACAATTATGTGTCAAAGAAATGAAAACTTCATATCAATTTTAAATATAATGAGAACATGTTCTCAAACAATGGATGGCATTGATTACTTGAATCAGCAATGCTATAAACAAGCACCAGAAGATGGAATATTTCTGTTTCTTTTCTATTGCAACAAATATGTTCAAGAAATTAACACGAAAATGTTGATAGCTATGAAAAAAAACATTCATACTTGTATCCCACGATATAAAACTAGGCCTGATTGATAGGTGTAGCTTTAACAAAAAACAACGCACCTTCGTTCTGAGATAGCCATCAAAAAAGACATGTTGGTTGAGTTGATTGGAGGAAACTATTCAAGTGAAGATGGCTTAGTCAATGGTGCAGAAGGGTTTTTTAAACACTATGCTCAAACAAATCCTGATATTATCAAGATTGAGTTTTCAAACCCTAAATTTGGCCTCATTCAATGTGCTTCTATGCAACATCTTTATATGTCTGACATAATGTTCAATTGGACACCGCTAAAAAGAATTGTAATGCAAACTACATTGAAAATAAGAAAAGTGTTATAATAAGACAATTCGAGTTCAATTGGCATGCACATGAACGATCCATGAAGCACAAGGATTGACACTAGAAAAGCTTGCATTTGACCCAAAATAAATTAAAATGACATGGAGAAGTTATACAACTTGATGAGAACCCGTCATTGTTCTCGTTTTTTGGAGGTTCAATTTTAGTAGTTGCTTTTACCTCTATTTCAAAAAGTATGTATACTAGTAGCACCATTTTTCATTTTGAGTCATTTTGCTGCGATTTTGAAAATTCTTGGTCATAATAAAAGAATAAATTTTAATTACAAATGCATCTTTTGAAAATTTACAAAAAATAATACATTTAGTGACTAGCTGTAATGAATAATAAGAATTTAGTTACAAAAAATATCCTATCAAAAAATTGTGAAATTTGACATTTTTCTCAACAACTTAAAACTAATCAAGAATATCAAAAACTCCATGAATATCAAAAACTCCTTTTTAGCAATCCATATAGTTAAATTTTGTTTTTAATTTAGACCAAGTTGAAGAAGCATGTAAACATCATAAAAATGATAAAGCACATATATAATAATAGTAAAAACATAAGTAAAAAAAAACATATTAAAAATATATATAATTTTTAAACAAAACCATTTGAAAAATATATAAGTTTTAAACAAATGCATATTAACAAAATAATTAATTTTTTTCAAACTAGTATAAAGGGGTGGCCTAATTTGGAGAATCACCCCTCTTAAGAACTTCCTTTATATTGTTTGACATTATATATATATATGTTTAAATTTTTACAAAAATATCTAATCAAGAATATAAAAAACCCCTTTTTAATAATTGATGTGTTTACATTTTGTTTTTTAATTTAGAATAAGTTGAAAATCCTTATGAAAACATTTAAACATTTTAAAAAGAATAAAGCAAATATATAATAACAAGAGGCACGAAGTGGCAATGTCTCGGACATTGTCACTTGCGGCTACAAGAGAAAGGTTGCAGTTGTGATTGTAGTCTAGAAATAAAAATCTAGAACGTTAAAACTACTTCATTAGCAAAGATGCTACCAATAACTATGTAAAAATAAGTGTGATTCTACCAATAACTATGTAAAAATGTGTCGTCTAATCTCCCTACGAATATAACATTGGCACTGAATAGATACACTACCAACATGGTAGACACATCAAACACCTAACCCTAACCTTCACGTGGAAGCAAAAATAACATAACAGTCTCAAGCATATGCAAAACCTGATAGTGAGGAAAATGCATTGGGAAGAGGGGAACTCGAGCACCATATCTACAAAATGTGGAGTAGAGACATTGAGAAAACTTCATGATGCCCATGAATCCTAGAAAAGTAAACACCCCTCTCTAGATTGCTTACTAGTCTTTAAACACATATGTAAGGAATAAGAAATGCACCATGCTAGTCACACTACATGAGGCAATTTGCAGACAATGCCAGGAATCTAAAATCAGAGATAATTATGAAGGAAATTATTAATCATGTCTCCATTACTTTTATAAACACACGATATAATATAATGTTGATAATATTTTTTGTGATATCTAGAAAGAAATACATAAATATATATAACAAACAAAGAAAATTGGTACATCTTTAACAAAATACCACTAGATAAGGAAGGAAGTCTAAGAACATAGAAATACAAGGTATGAAAATAGAAATACAAAAGGGAAAAAAATAAAGCATTTTAATTCCAAAATATTATTTAAACTATATAAAGATATACTTAATATAATTTTTTTTTTTGAAAAACATATTAAAATATAGAATTGCAAAAAGGAGAAAAATAAAAACAATTTAGTATTCCAAAATATTTTAAGTAAGTAAAAAAACTAATAAAAAGAAATCATAACAATCAAGAAAGAAGTATGAGAACATAGAAGTACATAAAAGAGAAATAAATATTAGAACATAGAAATACAAAAAGGAGAAATATAAGAACATTATAATAAATATTATTAACTCCAAATTATTATAAGTAATTAAATATCATAAAAGAGACAAGAAAAATAGAAACACTATTATAAAGATAGGTAGTGAAACAAGTTATAAGCAATTTAAATACATAATAAATCAAATTGGGTACTACATATCTAATTACTCATTTAAAGTATTGTTTTTCAAATTGTAATTAAATCATAAAATTAAGACCAAGTACAAGTTTAATTTACTACGATTAAAAAATAAATTAAAAGTTCTAATTAGTTGATTTATAATGAAGTTCAACACTAATAAAAACAATTTTCTACCCATTTTTAACATATATTTTTGTCATACCTACAGAAAATGATACAATCATATTAACAATATATAGAGCACTCTTTGAAAAAGTCAAAATCTCTCCCGCAAATGAGTGAACAATCCAATCATAATTTCCAAAGCCATGATTGCACATAGAAATCAATAAAAATGTCTTTTTAAAGAGACAACAACACTAATGATTTTGTTGTTGGACAACACGTGGAAAAAAAGAAGAAGCATTGGGGCATCGAATAATTCGCCTCTCATTCTATGAGAAAACACATGATGATTAAAACATGGTAAATTCTTATAAGCATGAGAACTATTATAGTCTCAACACCTTAGACAATATTATATAGTGCTAGAGAAAAAAAAATATATGAGACCATAATACTTCAAAGATTAACAAAGGAGGAGGTAACAACCCACCACTCTTTCAAAGTACAAAAACTCAAACCAAGGTTACAACTAGGTCTCCAAAGCATTTATGCATGCCATGGCACTTGAAAATCCAAGTATGAATTATAACTTCATAATATATAATGAAACTGCTCAATATTAACTCACTAATAATTTACCAATCAAATTCCTAAATATTTCAACTCTTTTCAATTGTACAAGAATTAGGTTTTCTAAAAGTTTCCTCTTTGTGGTAATAATTGAACAAAAAAATGTTCTCTAATAGTTTCCATAGTTTCCTCTTTATGGTGAAGATGTGTTACATCTATTAATGAAAGAATTCACGGGGACTTCATTTAGTGAACCTCTCACATAGCACGTGTGATCGTGGGATATTAAAGAATACCCTTACTTTCAAGAGATATTGACCCAAAGTCTTTTTGTTGAAACCCCCTCCCAATACTTAAAACCTCCTCCCCACCCCTTTTTATACCTAAATCCCTATAAACCACCCTACCCAGCCCCACCTTAAACCCCTCGCCCCCCAATACCTGCAATATATTGGTTCAATTTTTGATAATTTTAAAACCCACAATATGAACTAACATGATAGGATATTGGCCAACACATGAAGCCCCCGTGAAAGTATTAAGAACATTAAGGTGTTTAACATCTTAAAGAGAACTAGTCCATATATCATATATTATACTAATATTTAAAAATAACATCAATTTGAGTCATTTAAAAGTATTATATCAAATACCTTTATATTGAGAAATATAAAACTTATGTGTAAAAAAACAAATAAAATATTTATAAAACGCTTAAGTGTTTATAAATGAGTGTGATGTAAGTTTCTCTATAATATATATTTGTAAATAACCTAATAAAAAATTACAATTATTGCATTAAAGAAATAAAAAAAACCCACAAAAATGATATAATTTAAATAAAATTATTCCATTAAAAAAAACTCATAAAATCTTAAATAATAAAAAAATGACATTTAAATACTAATATAGTCTAAAATATTAAAAACAAATGATATAGTCTAGAATATTAAAAAAACAAAAAGAGACTTGATTATTTTATAACATTAAAATATTAAAATGATACAAACTTGCTAGTATTTTATCACAAAGATCTTCTAACTTCAAGTGAAAAAACACATACAAATGTTACATTAGCTTATATATCATACAAAATTAGCTTCCAATTCATGAAATTCAAGATATACAAATGTAAGGTCACTTATATGAAATATTATATGATTTGTTTAACTAATTCAAAAATCTAAGCCATCAAATGGTTTCCTTAATTAATTCAAAATCATTTTCCATAACATAATTAATAATAAAATTCTTTATCTAATCCTTTGTTATCAAACCCTAGAGATGAGGGATCTTTTAGTTTATTAATAATATGTATTAAAGAGAATTTAAAAGATCGTAAAGACCTAAATCAATTATGATGTAATTGAGCGACTAATATATTATAATGTAATTGAGCTATTAATATATTATATGTACAATTATTGATAACAAAAGCATTTATTTTTCTTTAGAGCATTTGGTCGAGCTCTTCACATCATTGTCAAGATAGAGCCATCAACACAAGCGCACAAGGACAAATGACGTCAATTGATATGGAAAAACACAGAACAGTCTTTGCAGGTGGTATATGTTTTTGTTGGAAAAACATATACATATTTATATATCACAGATTCACAGAGAATTATAATCTAAATGGGGGCATTGAGGATGGGGATGCTTTTCATTCAGTCTTCATCTTTATTCTTTTTGGAATATAGTTATTTTCATTGAAAAATGTAGGGACAAACTGGGAAAAAAATTTAATAATAATAATTGCGTGAGATTAATGTTCAAAACTTGGAACGGATTTTGATTCCAAAAATCTCCCTAGTTGTTGTTGGTTACGTGGAGAGTACATTGTACAGGAACCAAGCATAATCCTATGCTCCGTATCTCCTATCCCATCGTGGAAAATTTAACATCCTATAAGATAGTCATGAAATATATGGAAATTTGATAAAAAAAACTTTAAATTAAGTTTCTTCAGCCATTATTTTAAAACCATTCTAACATAATATAAACTCCCCATCAAATTTTATGTTCAACCATCTTTTTGAAATCATTCTAACAGAATATAAACTCTCCATTAAATTTTGTTACAGAAGAAGCATAAAACTACAATGAATACAATGACTTACAGTGAATACAATGACTTGAAAGGAGAAATATACTGAAATAAATGAGTGAATTATTAAATCCAATCGGAATGATATGAGTTTTGTAGGTAGCAGGGTTTTTTTTCTATAAATTAGTGGAGCATTTTATTGATATGTTGAATATTACTTTATGGTAAAATAATTCACTTAACTGAAATGGTGTCTATCACTCTATAGTAGTAACCGAAGGAAATTTAGTTTACCTTCTGATAGGAGGGAATGACTTTGAGATAAGGTGAGCTCAATACCTCCCAACCATAAATAAAATCGGTGATGCATGTAACCCCATGACCTTTATGTACTAGTAATAGCCTCTAGAGTAGCCTCATCAAAAGGAACGCTCGCCCAACAAATATTGGCGAGGAAAGATGGCTATAAAAGTTTTCTCGGAGGACTTACCCAGAGGATGGAGACTGGAGAGAGATAAATGCAACAATTTATGAATTGGTTGGGTCTGCTGCGGGGAAGAGCTAAACTCACCTTATAAGGTAATTAAGATTGATGGGAAATGCTTAGAGAAAGATGATCGTCATTATGATGATGAATAAGCCCATGTGTACAACCCTTACTGAGAGCTATAAGACGTTTCATCAGCTCAATACCTGCAAAACATAGCATAGGTTCAAAAATTTTGTTTTAAAGCTTGGTATATTTAGAGTTTTAGAAGAACAAATCCTTAAACTCATCAAATCCGCCAAGAAATTTAAGCCAAAGTTTTCTTTTTTTTAAACGTTCCATTATTTCTTGATTCAAAGAATCATTTTTTTCTTTCAAGTAAGCAAAAGGAGAAAATGATCGGTAAGAAATGGAAGGAATGGAGCTTAAATCCTGGAGATTGAACTATTTGGACCATTTGTGTGACACAGAATAATTGATGGTAAGTGATAAATGATTTTTGAAGTTCCTTTAATATTGGAAATGGAAGGTATTTAAGGTATTTAGTAGCATTCAGTGGATTCAGCAGCTAAGTTGTCTATGCCAGCAAGAGAATAGGCCCCCCACAACCAAGAGAATAATTCCAAGTGCCTGCTGAACCTACTATGATCGCGAAAGCAAGGTATCTAGTTCTCGACCCATCTCTTACTATTTATTATCTCCGAATTTTTACTCATCACATCTAAGGCCCCTATGGAGGAAGCAAGAGGTAAAGAAAAACTGGGTTATTCGTTCGGTCCTCCTATACCATATACCATATACTATATTCCAGGGAATCAACATAAAAAAAGGAAGAGATAACTAGGAATAAACTAGCTTTCAAAGGAACACGCTAAAAGAAAAAATAGGAAAGATATTTTTTTGGTTAGAACTCACTTGTTTTAGGAACAAAAGAGAAGGATTGGAGATACGACCAAGTTATACAATGATACCAAATAAGCCATATGTAATACAATCGGCAAGACCTATAACATATTGTGAAAATCATGCACAAAAGCTAAAATAAAGAATCAATTTAACTAAAAAATATTGCTAGGCTAAAGCTTTAACAAAAAGCAGTCCAACTTAAGTTCAGATATCTTGGAGGCTAACAAAACCACTGGGCAAGGCTCAGCTCTACGTTTTTGAATGATGAAACAAATATTTTATTCTTTTCTTGTTGGAGCTCGGTCCTCATATATCCATCGAGCTCTCTTTTCTTTCACGATTCAAATGCCCTCATCCTCCTTATGCCTAGTGAGCCCTACTCCCTTTATAAGCTTGCTCTCTACTTCCCCATTATTGGATAGGAAATATATTTTCATGAGGCTGGTGACCCAAATGATTACGGGAGCTGGTCATTGATGAAAGAGCCGGTAACTCTATGCCACAGCTCAAGGAGGAAGTCTATTACAGCTCAGTAGGAGGAATGTTGGAACCACTGAATAAACACGGTCGAAGACAAATTCCTATGTTCTTTCATGGAGGGACCACTGAAGAAACACAGGAACTATCCTGGTCTAATGACAGATGCCCAATATTTGGGAGATCCTTTTTCTATCGATGCAGTAAGTTCAATGGAAAAAATCCTTAGTCCCCTTTCTTAGTTCAAATACCAATGCAATATCAAAATATATTTGTCTAATGAGGGTGCCTGGCGGTCTTTCCAGGACGCACCACGTCTGCAAATAGACAGTAGGAGTGAACAGAACCTACCATGTCATTTCCCTATTCACCTTTTATAAGAATTGCAGGTTGGATTTTATGGGAATTTTTTTATGAAATTTAGTAGCAGCGCTTGTAGATGAAATTTGGTAGAGGTTGAATTTTCAAAACACCTGTAAACCACCACTTAGCATTATCCATCTTTCAAATATATGCAACATCATGCCACAACATCCATAAATTATTTTGTTCGTGTAAAATAGTTAATAGAACACTTAATAGCCTTGCAGTTTTGGAGGTTGGAAACATTGAATAGAATTTGTCAGAAGTTAATTTTTTTTTTGAAGGCGCGGCCAACAAGCATGTCCCATGGTAAAAATATTTCAGGGTATGAAAGATCCTCTCAGGGCAAAGGGATAGACATTTAATGCGATTTATTATCTTCCCGTGGTGATAATTATTACCTAGAGTTAATGCACCATATTAGGGTAGTATACCTTTGTGAGTACATACAAACAAACCATTTTATAATAATTATTACAATGCCTGCTTACATCAGCTCACTGCCAGGTCTTGGGGCACAAAATCTCATAATGACGTCACCTACAGAACCAATAAGAGCCAAGTTAAATCACAATTTAAAAAATGACAAAAATAAAAATTATTCCAAACTATAGCAAAAACATTGAAAAGCAAAAAAAAATGAACCTACCTCCGAAATTAATCTACATGCGTGAATCATATATATCCCATGTCGAGGACATAATAATAAAAACATAAGTTAAAAAATATATATGAAAAAAGATATAACTTTTAAACAAAACCATGTGAAAAATATATATAAATTTTAAACAAATGCATATTAACAAAATAATTAAAAAAAATAAATAGTATAAAGGTAAGAATTTCCTCACCCCTAAATATTTTGTATATTTTTTAATAGTTTCAGTTTTACATTTTATAATTTATATTGTTTTACCGTTTATATTTTTTTTTAAATATTTTGTTTTTTTTCATTATTTGTTATTATTTTAATATTGTTTTGTGTTTGTTGTAGTAATTTTTTTTAAATTATTATCTTTTAAATGTTTTGTTATATTTTTAAAGTGAGTGTAAATTTTGTAAAGAATATTTTAATTTTCAATTTAATTGTATTTTGATATTTTTTTATAATTTGTTTTGTTATTTAATTGTTTTTAATGTGTTTAAGGTCTTTTTTTTTTATGAAATTTTGCATTTTTTATTTTATTTTTAGGATTTTGGTTCAACAATGTGCTTCTTTGGTCAGAAATTCCTTTATTTTATATGGAAAGAGTGGTCTAATAATTTTGGAAAATACTAATCTCATCATTTAACATGCATAGTTTTGTTCTGCATTTCAATGAACACACATAGTTTTGTTTTGCATTTCAATGATTTTCTCAATGATCATGAACTTATAGAGGAATACATTTTGTTTTTGCAATAAACACACATACACACACACTAGTTGGCAAAGAGACGGGTTTACTAAAAAAATACAATAGATTAAGTTGGCAAAGAGATGAGTTTATACAAGTGTGAGTTTGAGTCACTTGTAAGTCCTAGACTCATCATCAAAGCTTGTTATTTAAGTATCTTTATTAAGTATTAATTACATGAGAGTAAGTGACATTTATACCCATGGAGGAACACTATTAAACTTTTATATGAAGATGATAGACTTAGGGATTAGAGGACAACCTTAGGTCATTCTCTTTTGGCATGAACTATAATTTTAGACTATTATAAATAATGTTACTTGTTGTTTAATTTATATTGATTATAATATTCTTCGTAAAACTAATATACTCTAGTACCAACCGGATTCCACATACTTTAATATGTTTTGAAATACTTTTATAGTGATGAGGTAGACCCGTCGAGGTACTGAACATGACTATTGGCATCAGGTCCATACCGAGAAAAATAATAAATAAGGAAGTTTAAAGTAAATACAAGAGAACCCATCAGGGTACTGAATAGGCTCGCTAGTAGTGGGGCTATGCTTGTATGGTACCACGGTAAACTCGTTGGGGTACTGAACAAGCTCGCTAGAAGCAGGGCAATGCCATGTAAAGGAGACATAGTAAACATATTTCTATGCATATGAATCAATCAAACGAAGACCCTAAGTGCATATATGCATGATCAAGCCAATTCATTTGTCATTAGAGAATAGTTGTAAGTTGAACTTAGAACCTGTTATATAATTCAAACTATATCTAGGATATTACTATCCTAGAAGTGGAACCCATAACTGTAGAAATTTAACAAACTCAAAATGTGAGCTTTATACTTATTCCTTGGATGACAATAAGTCTTTGAACAATGAATCAGGGATGACTTTTTTTCTATAGGCTTTCCGAACCATCTAGAAACACAAGGAAAATTCCCTACATAACTTTTATGGTATTAGTGAGCATGTATGAGATATTTCTAATATTAAAATCTATAAGTATTTCGGTCATTCTTATCACTTTTTTATTAAATGTCCAGTTTTCTTTAGAATAATAATAATGGCTTCCTCGAATTGCTTGTCGACTCTTGTTGATAATCCAAAGTGTTGGCATAAAACAAAACAAGCTAGTCTCAATATATTGATGGCTCGAGGACGTGCCATATCTTCAAACATGCTAATCCTCTTATGAATAGCATTCTGAAATTGGTATATGAAATAATGTTGGAAATTTGATCATAAAAGTGCTAGAGTGAGTCCTGGAAATTATATCTACTTATTATACCATGATATTGCTTGTGGCTTGAAATTGATAGTTATATTCTATACGATAGGCCATATTTTCTTCTATCATTATGCATACAATAGGAGCAAACTTATATTTGAGAATTTTTATATAATTTCATATCACTCTAATTGACTTAGATAATGACCTACATTCATTTACAAGCCATAAATATTATGATATATTATCATGGAGTTGCCATATCAATTTCAATTGCTCTATGTGCATAATCATTATTCTAATAGGTATGTTTTTATTTTTATGAATTTGTCTATGTCTTTTAAATCTTCACCCTTCGTAACTTTAACTTCTTTGATTGAATTCTCATATATATGAGTTGTATCATCTATCTAATAGGAGCCTAAGGAAGCAATTGAATTTTTTTGGAAACAAAACAACTCAAAGAGCTTAGAGTAACACTGCATAAACCAACCTCGTCCCCTCTTAAGTGTAGGTGCTAAATTCATTTTTTTCTATCAGTTTTGCTTCTTTTGCAGTGGGACTTGCAAGATCTTTGGTGTGGGGGAGTGATAGGTCCCTATTTTTCCCATCTTATATTGAATTTTAATCTTAATTATGTATGGGAACTAGATATTTGACTAGGTTTATGCATATCAATCATTCATTTTGGTTCTTAATCTAACATTTTGAGGAGATTATATTATGGAGGCTTAATCAAAGTAACTTTGCATTAATTTTAACCCTTTTATGAATTAAAAATCATACTCGGACTCATTACTTGGTTTATACCTTGTTGCGTTGGGAAGATATGCAATTTCGCAATCCAACTCTCAATCCTGCACCTCTGCGAAAGAGGAATCATTGGTTAACATATGTGTGGGCCTCCATTACCAAATCTACCACATGGGTTTTTAAGGTTGATGTCTCCCAATGNGGGATGGACTTGCTTGAGTGGATCATGAAGATCCTGCAAATCCCGCCAAGTGGATACTCAAGATCATCCCAATAATCTGATCTTTTAACACTTCTAACTAGCCATCGAGTTAGGAGTTTGTTAGGAGAGTTTGTTAACAGATGGGGTCGTGCGTGATGAGTCGTTAGCGGGCGCCTAGATATGTGGAGTCGTGGAGCATTCGTTGGAGTCATGGAGGAATCTGTTAGCTGCCAAAGCTCTGTTAGGCGACGTGGCGGTGGAGGAGATGAGCGCGAACGAGATCCAAAACCGAGAGATACAGTTTCCAAAATTCAGTTTCCCCATTTCTGTGCAGTCCTGGAGCGTTCGGAGCATTCGCTGGTCACATTCGGAGCATTTGCTGGAGCATTCGCTTGAGCATTCGCATTGGTCGCTAGAGCATTCGCGGATTCGCCTGTGCAGTAGAGGTAAGCCTGAAATATCTATGTTTCTCTCTAAATCGAATAGACCTTGAATTTGATAGAAGGAATGACCAAATAAACAAACATTGTACTGTATTCTACACTTTAAATACTACTAGGATAACTTTTGCCTGCTATGGAGAAATCTTGGAATTGATATTGTGGAAACCTGCTGAACCATTTGACTAGGAATCTGTACGAGTCTTTACCTGGAAAAAAAAATGGTGCCTCTTTAGCCTAATGTTTACCATCCCAAAATACGTTTCTGTAAAACTAACAACTTCATTCCTAGACTTAAAAAGCAAGACATTAAATGTAGACCTGGAAACGAGCATTAGCGCTGGAATTTGAGTACCAATATGCATGTGCCTGCATGGCCTGAACCTACTTCTTAAGCGCCCAAGATGTATTCCACCACCTCCTTTAGGAAAAATGGCCACGAACTCCTTTAGGAAAATGGGCGTGTCAGTCCTCTTCTTCCCTGGAGGAACAATCTTAGGGTTTTCACATGAGAAGCTACGGTGCATGGCCTGAACCTGCTTCCTAAGCGCCCAAGATGTATTTCACCGCCTCCTTTAGGAAAAAGGGCGGCGACCTCCTTCAGGAAAACGAGCGTGTCGAGTCCTCTTCTTCCCTGGAGGAACAGAGATCGTAAGATTTAGAACACTTGAGAGATCTGAACACTTGACTCACTTGGAAACATCTCTTGAGTTCCCATGAGAAAACTGTACCTATTTAGGGCGTCATGTTGAGAATAAAAGAAAGCGAAGTTTCAACAACACAGCATCGCATTCACATAACGATTTAATATATTAAAAATAAATGTCATCCTCTCATCATTATTGGTTAAATTTAATAATCGTATAACTTAGCTGGCCAATTATCAACGAAAAGGATAATATCTGGTGTACAGTAATTGTTTGACTATAGAAACGATAAGGATTTACTTTAATTATCTACTCCATAAAAAGATGATGTATGATTACATTAAATGAATTTAATGTTCGTCCTCGGTGAAAAATACCATCTAATAAAATAATAAAAGTAAAGTTTACGTAATATCCTACTCGAACACTAAATGTTTGTCACAGTAGTAGGCCAATACTATCATTCTGTATACAGGGACCCGTAATGCATGCATGTGCACTGCTATTATTAGTAGCCTATGACAGCATTTACTCATTATTGAATGTTGTTGTTCAAAAGTATTTACTGTATACATTGCATTCAACTATGCTTTGTTTGTTTTTAATATAAAAATATGTTTTCAGCTGAAAATAAAATTTTAATGCATCTCATATTTTAATGAATGCACAGTTAGTAACAAATTAAACCTATTTAAAATTGCAGAACAAATATATTAAACGAGCAAGCTGCTTAGCATTTCCTTACGTACAGTAACTTCTAATTTGCAAATTTTGATGATGTAAGTGCTGTGATCTTATGAAAATGATCGTTCGTCCGAGAGAAAGATGAATTTTGTCAACTAAACATGTTAATAATCCTTCAATTTTTTACTCAATGATCTATAGCACAGTACAGGAAGAAACTTAACATTTGGTATACAGAGACCATAGATGATTAGTATATGCCCTTACTCTATTATATAAAACTATTTCATTAATCTGGAGGAGGTTGCATATTAACTTATTTACAAAGATTTTAAAAAATGGATAGAAACTTGAGATTTAGGATAAACTTGAGATTTAGGGGAATCTTTGAAAACCTATTAAATATCAATAGATTTGTTTATTTGGTTTTAGTATTTAAAAGAGTCAGGGATAAAATAGAAATATATTTCATGATGTTTCTAGAATTAATTTTTTTTAATTAAACCGAGTTAAAAAGCTATTTTTTATTTTATAGTATATCTTTTATGAAATTACAAGTTTTGTTCATCGTGCTTACATTTAATTTTTCAAAAATAGAGTTTTGGTCATCGTGCTTCCAGGGCTCACTAGCCTCAGCGCGCTCCTGCACGGCGCTACCTCTGTTTCATGGAGGACACATTGTCACCTCATGAGTTATCATTCATTATGAATCCACATTTTGAAATCTACAAGGCGGGGTTGGTGCATTCACATCATTAATGTGAATAGACCGGCCTATTTTCCTTCTGTCTCAAGCCATCCCTTGTCAGATCGCATTAGATCTTGTCATTTAAAGAGGAAACTTGCAGATATTTTAATGAATGCACAGTTAGTAATGAATTAAACCTATTTAAAATTGCAGAACAAATATATTAAACGAGCAAGCTGCTTAGCATTTCCTTATGTACAATAACTTCTAATTTGAAAATTTTGATGATGTAAGTGCTATGATCTTATGAAAATGATCGTTCGTCCGAGAGAAAGATGAATTTTGTCAACTAAACATGTTATTAATCCTTCAATTTTTTACTCAATGATCTATAGCACAGTACAGGAAGAAACTTAACATTTGGTATACAGAGACCACAGATGATTAGTAGATGCCCTTACTCTATTATAAAAAACTATTTCATTAATCTGGAGTAGGTTGCATATTAACTTATTTACAAAGATTTTAAAAAATGGATAGAAACCTGAGATTTAGGATAAACTTGAGATTTAGGGGAATCTTTGAAAACCTAGTAAATATCAATAGATTTGTTTATTTGGTTTTATTATTTAAAAGAGTCAGGGATAAAATAGAAATATATTTCATGATGTTTCTAGAATTAATTTTTTTTTAATTAAACCGAGTTAAAAACCTATTTTTTATTTTATAGTATATCTTTTATGAAATTACAAGTTTTGTTCATTGTGCTTACATTTAATTTTTCAAAAATAGAGTTTTGGTCATCGTGCTTCCAGGGCTACTCCCAGGGCTCACTAGCCTCAGCGCGCTGCTGCACGGCGCTACCTTTGTTTCATGGAGGACACATTGTCACCTCATGAGTTATCATTCATTATGAATCCAAATTTTGAAATCTACAAGGCAGGGTTGGTGCATTCACATCATTAATGTGAATAGACCGGCCTATTTTCCTTCTGTCTCAAGCCATCCCTTGTCAGATCGCATTGGATCTTATCATTTAAAGAGGAAACTTCCAGCTGAAGAAAAAGGAGATCGAAATATTTAGAACAGTTGAGAGATCTTAACACTTGACTCACTTGGAAACATCCCCTTAGTTCCCTTAAAAGCTGACATAGACCTTATTTTTCCCGTAACTCCATGAGAACACTATACCTATTTAGGGCGTCATGTTCAGAATAAAAGAAAGCGAAGTTTCAACAACAAAGCATCGCATTCACATAATGAATTAATATATTAAAAATAAAATTCATCCTCTCATCATTATTGGTTAAATTTAATAATCGTATAACTTAGCCGGCCTTACCGTGTCGTGAGACAATTATCAACGAAAAGGATAATATCTGGTGTACAGTTAATCTCGAGTAGGTTGCATATTAACTTATTTACAAAGATTTTAAAAAATGGATAGAAACCTGAGATTTAGGATAAACTTGAGATTTAGGGGAATCTTTGACTAGTGTGATTATCTTAACTCATCATATGACACTAATGCCTCAAAGGAAATAGTGAGGAAAGTCTGAACATAGTTTCTCATCATCAATAGATTTGTTTATTTGGTTTTAGTATTTAAAAGAGTCACGGATATAATAGAAATATATTTCATGATGTTTCTATAAGTTAATACTAATGACATGATTTTAATATCAATATATTTATTTATTTAATTTTAAATTTAAATTATATATAGACATATAGAATTAATTTTTTTTAATTAAACCGAGTTAAAAAGCTATTTTTTATTTTATAGTATGAGGTGGATACCTTTCTTTTCATGTTGGAATATTGTCAACAATGAATATATATGTTTTATATTTGTATATATAAAAAGTATATATTCCTTTTATATGTATATATCTAAAGTAATATATATTTCCTTAATTTTATGTATATATTTAAAGTATACAATTTTAAATAGTTATAAAAAACTATCTCATTTCTAACATTTCATTTATTATATATTGTCCTTTACAATCAAGTTGTGTCTTGATGTTTTTATATGCAATATCATTAAAAGTGAAGTATTATTCAATATGTCCATTGGTTGTATTTAAAAACATTCACTCTAAGGAACAACCTACTTATGGGTACACTTTGAATGAGTTGAATGTTTTTAAAGAATAGAAATGCTTTTTACAGTTACCCAGTGTTATTTGCTTCTATGTTTATCTGAATTGCAAGAACTGTATAATCAAAGATTTTTTTATGGTGGTAGTATAATCTTAATAAGCTTTTTTATGTGAGATTTAAGGTGGAATATGGTCTAGATTGTTTTATCTAGATAAGAGGATGAGACAAGAGTATAGTAGATATTGATTTTATGGCACTTTCAAAATTAGAAATAAATAATTATAAACCAAAAAAATATAAAAAATTAAAAATTGGTATCTCATCAAGGGATAATTGGTAGGGATGAATGGATAACTCACAAGTAATGAATGGATAACCAACACTTCATGAATAACCTGAAGAATGTGGATGATAACATGTAGAAAGGCATAGATAACTCACAAGTGTCTTCTATTCCATTACTATCTCTCAACCATTTGATCCCTATCAAAGTTATCAATTTGAGAGTCCAAGTGAAATTGTTGAGGTTTGAGGTTTGGGTGTTTTGTTCAGTGAAGGCATATATGCCTTCACTGAATGTACAAGGCATATATACTTTTTATGGCTTATTGTATGTATACAAATTTAAATAGTTATAAAAATCTATCTCATTTCTAACATTTCATTTATTAATTATTGTTTAAGACTAATTATTATTTAAAGAATACATATTTTAATTTGTTTTTATTAATCTTTTTGCTTCCACCACCTGTGCATTAATATAGTACTAAAGGAGATGTCAAATAAGGTAAATCATCGATGTATGCATAATGTTGTTCAGCATGGATCTCTCTCACCTCTCACAATCACCTTTAAGTGACTTTAGAGACTTTTTTTTACATGTTGAAGAGCCTTGGGGTCCATGTATTGTTGCAAAAATTGGCTGCCAGAGGTTTGTTCGAAATTGTACTGTTCACCTCAGTTCATCCAGAGGATATGCAAATGCAAACGTTGTGGTGGACTATTTGTTGGATTCATTTCATGTCATTGATAGTACTCACAATAATTGATATAGAAATATAATTCTTCCCATCCATCTCCTAACTTAGATGGAGCAAGGTCAAAGGAACAAAAACGTTTTATCACAAATCTTCTTGTCACATGACAAATGACAACACAAATTGAGGTATGGTGAATGAGGATGGTCACCTCAGTTCATCAAGAGGATATGCAAATGCAAATATTGTGGTGGACTATTTGTTGGATTCATTTCATGTCATTGACAGTACTCACAATAATTGATATAGAAATATAATTCTGCCCAGCCATCTCCTAACTTAGATGGAGCAAGGTCACGGGAAAAAAACGTTTTATCACAAATATTCTTGTCACATGACAAATGACAACACAAATTAGGGTATGGTGAATGAGGATGGATAAAAATTACATTTTAGTTGTAACGAATAGAACATTTGAAATGATATGAGTTAAGCAATTTAGTCATTTCATCTTTATTGTCTTGCTATGTCACTATATAAGTGGTGTGTCTGTATTAAACTTTGAATTATTAATAAACTAAACAGTTAAACTATGAACCACTTCCTTAACTAATAAAATTTGTTGTTCATGCACATCAGATCTTACATTTTGAAAGAACCATGACAATACCACAACGAATCCAACCAAATTTGCCCAATGGTTTTGGGACTCAGATTTCCATATCTTCCCAATTATTCAATTTAGTACTGAATACAGCCAGAACAAGAGACGAGCTTGAGAGAGCTTGGGAAGATTTAGCTCAACAAGAAGAAATTACCGACCAAATTAAAAATGCAAGGCAACAAAATTAAATATACATAATCTTGTTTTTCTATATTACCTATTTTCTTTACGGTTTTTT
>LPNX010001159.1:293167-309212 GCA_001517045.1 Pseudotsuga menziesii | reverse complement strand
TCAGAAGTCAAGAGACATGTGCTCAGCCAATTGGTGAGGCCCCTCTTGCACGTCCAATTTTTGGATGTTAGACTGATAAATGACATGTCAATGACCTCAACATGTATAACCATGAGACATCTAAAAAATGATACATTAGGTTCGTCCCATGGTATCCATAAATTATAAATTTATGGATACCTAAAAATGATATATTAGGTTTTGATGAACATATATGTGGCCCAACCAAAAAACGAATTTGGATGTAGAACTCACACTTATAGTTGAAAAGTTGAGGGACTCATTTAGCATTCCATTGTTGGATGTTAGACATAGGATTATACATGAAATTGGAAGATCAATTTTGTTTAACATAGACATTGCTTTATGTCAACAAGTGAAGTTATGTTCCATGTATAAAATGGTAAAATAAATATTTTTTCATTTTTATTGGTTTTGTTCATAACCATATGTTTTTTCATTGTTTTGTTATATAGCTACAAATGGATCCTACCATCTCGAGTTTGTTGCCATTGGAGATATTGGAACTGATTTTGTTGTGGGTTCCTTTTTTGACATTGATTCGGATGGGATCTACTTCCAAACATTTCCAGGAAATTTTGTGGCAACGAGCATTTAGAACTTCTTGGATGAACAATCACATAATTGAAGTTGGTTTTTTTGTTGAAGTTTGGCGCCCATACGAGATCGAAATACTATATAAGTTTATAAATTCTGTAGGCCAGACGTCTTTTCTGCATATTACCAATCTAGAAAACAATTATTCAATTGAATGCATAGCTGGTTCAAATATTTTGCTATCACTGTTTTGTCCGTTACCAGGTCACAAGCACTACTTCATTATTAACCCATTCGAAGGACGGTTTTTATATATAGGGGTGATTGAAATTGGAGTGCTTGGATTCTTCACACTCATAAACAACATCGGTGATCACAAACATGGATGGATAGTTGTTCGTCATGAAGAGAACGAACATGGTTCAAATTTTTTGTGTCCAACAATATAAATAGAGATTGTAGAGAAATTGATGCAACTAGCTTCATTCCAACCCCTCCTAAAGATGCAGTTTTATTTAATGGAAAAATATATTGGATACATATGAGAATCATTTCAGAGGAATATGCTTTATATTCCTATACTATGTGGTCACTCGACATTGAATTGAATAAATGGGCTGGTCATGCAATTCATACAGGACGCATCAAATGGTCCATGTGTTTGACTGTACATCAAAACCAACTATTATGTCTTGTGAACGATGGTAGGACAACTATATGTTCCATAACTGAAATGATAGATCTGAGGATTGGTGCATCTGCAGTTGAAGAGGTGCACGGGTTTTGGATATTTGGAAGAGATTTGAGATGGACCCTTTTAGAAGTTATGACATTCCATATAAATACACGTTGTCCAAGGTACCTTCCATTTCGAGTTGTGGGGAGTTTTATTCTGATGTGCAGGTATGGCCAAACCCCGTACATATATTTTGACCTCAACACTTGCAGGGTTACTCATGTAGGACCCGATGAAGGATCATTGCTCCAAAGTCATCGTTTGCCTATGCCAGTAGACATCCAGTGTACCAACATTGTAATGTCTAGAAATTTTTTCCCTCTAACTCCAAGCATGAAAGCATTCGAGGATTTACTCCCTTTTCCGACAAATTATGATGAGTTGTTGGATTGTTATGGCATGTAAACAATATGCAAAACAAAGTTTTTTTGCATATTTTGTGAATTTTGATCATCTTTTTATATTATCTACATCCATGTAATCATTAGATATATATCTAAAAAATTATATTGCACCAAATAATATCCATTGTGGATGTTAAGTTTTCTTGTAGTGTATCTATTTTTTTGCGATCGTCTTTACATTTTGTCATTTTATATTGTACTTCAATTGTACAAGTAACATGCAAAAAAATGTTTCCCTTGGCCTAGCACTTTTAAATTATACTTATGCCTCCAAAAAAAAAACCTGTGATATATGAGTATTTGGAACTGGAGGCATATTTACATCAATCCATTTGCTAACCGATTCTCTTATTTTGTGTTATATAAATGGACATGGTCCCTGCAATTTGGAAATCTCTGCCAATAGACATACTTGAAATGATCTTTCTTTGGTTTCCTTTATCTATGATTATCCGTTTGAAAATGGTTTGCAAAGGTTGGAATCGTATTGTGTGCGAAAACAATTTCATCTCACAATGGAAACACAATCAAACAAAAGAATATGGAGTTTTGGTTGGTTTTGGCTCTTCTGGTAGACATCGGTTTGTTGTCCATTACATTAGCCAAAAAGGAAAATGTTCATATATTTCTATGAAAGTCCTAAACAATGACTACAAAATTGAATCCACATGTGGTTCAATTGTTGCAGTTTCATCCCCCAGTATCTTATATCGAAAAAGAAACTACTACATCTCCAATCCATTCACAAAGACTTGTACATTTGTAGGGTCTCTTGGAATTGGTCATTGGGGTTTCTTTACATTGCTGAAAAATTTTGAGCAACAAAAATACCATTGGGTAGCATTGAAACATATTTATGTAGAGTTTCAAACAAAATATTTTATTTCCAGCAGTATTCATATGCAGTGGAGACAAACATGTCCTATCGATGGCGATGTTTTGTGGCCCAAAAATCCCATATTGTATAATGAAACAATGTTATGGGTGGATAGTCATGTGGTTTCTAGAGATAATCATATATGTATATACAAGCTATGTTGGATAGATCTTGAGGATAACAAATGGGGGTTCCAGTTTATTCCCCACTCGAATTCAACATTATCGATTAGCCTAGCATGTTATCGCAATGAGATTCTTTGTTTTATAAATGATGGGAGAACTACAGTGTGGTCTATAGAACCAAAAAAAAATCAATATGGTTCAACAAATTCTTCGATAAGAATTGGATGTTTAGAAGGTGGATTGCGATGGAGCATCATGTCTAATTTGACCTCGGGCATTAATGGCAAATGCAGGGGGTATTTTCCTGTTGTAGTACTTGATAATTACTTGCTCATGTGCAAATACGACCGTCTTACTTTTGGTTTCTATGACTTCATCGACGCACATTCTAATTTTGTAAACGAGGATAGAATGTTGGATTCTGCATTATCCAAACTTGAAAATCCAACACACTTAAGTGTTGTTGAGCTTCTAGACAACATATCCATCATTCTAAGTAGCCCAAACATGGATTCTATTGATGATGTGTTTTCAATGGAATAATATAAACATATATGGCATGTAACTTACATGTATGTTATGCAAGTTGACATGTTTGGGTGGGTCTTAATCATACCTATTCAAAATATTTATTCCCAACCTACTTTACCGGATTTTTTGCAGTCAGTGCTACATATGGAATTTTACTTACCTGTACTTATGCAAATTGACAACTTCAATACTTCATTACCATGCTTATTGGATTTGTCTCTTCTGATGTTTGCCAATTTAAATTCTCTATGAAATAGAAATTATTCATACATGCCAATTTTTATTTTCTTGGATAGAACACTTCATTACAATATTATTTTATATCTTGGAAATCTTCGGCAATACAAATATTATAAGTTATTATTTGAATAAAGTTTAAAACTCTTAGAAATATTAAAAGATAATCTTTGAATAAAGTTGAAAACTTTTATGTTTGTGTTTCTTTTTGCTATACATGTAACATTACTTTGTACGGTAAAATGGTTTCACATAAACTAATTTTTTTATGCTCGTGTAGATATGTCATCAGACAAAAACAATAATTCGATTAGTGAGAAGAACTTGATGGAAACATCGCGTCACGCAAAAAACAAATCCTCGTGAAAACACTATAATAAAAAAAAGGAAGGCATTAATAGGAAACGTCGTTTAGTATACCAAGAGAATAGTGAGCAAATTGGTGAACAGATAAGAGAACGACATGGTCCTTCCTTTGCAAATGTCATTGATTCTCAGGGGGAGCCTGCTAAATTCTAGTGCATATCTGATATAATGAGGAGATCAAATCGCCAAAGTCAATTTATATCATCAAATCCAACATCTAGCAACAACTGTAATGAAACGTTGAATGAAGTTATTGAACCTTTCGTAGGTCATACTTCGAGCGAAACGTTTTCTAATCATGGCATTGAGGTATAAGGATTACATTGGATTTTATATATTTGAAAACTTATTTATCTGTACAATATAGATATACTTACACACATGTTCAATGTTTAGATAACTACTCGCAACAATTTTTCGAATCAATCATTTGATGAGCGCGAGGAAGCTATGTATAAAAATCAACCAGAAACAGTACAAAATAATAACACCAATACAGCTGAAAGAAGCAGTGGTATAAGAACAATTTATCTTGGAACAACAAAAGAGATGACTTCCAAGTCTGCTATTAATGACTCACACAGCCATGCAAACAACCCATTGCTAACGAATGAAGATCAAGGGTTTCGAAATCAACTCGAAACCGGTTTGCAAATGTCGAGTCCGGAAAGAACTATTTCTATTGGAACAACCAAGGTATTGTTTCACCTATCCATGACAACAACAACAACCATGCATTTAACCTTCATCAAAATAAGGTAGTATTTTATACAATACTATTTCATTTTCCTGTTCAATAATTCAATGAAAAATCGTTTTGAGATTCCAGGATAGTAGCATCCATGGACATAATTGTCAAAACAACATGACATCGATCAATGTCATTCCGTCTTCTAGTGACGATGACTCTCTACAAAATGTCGGTCAAAATTGTGTTGTGTGTAGCCAACCGAAGAACATGGACCTCAATGAGGAGAACAATTCTGCAGCAATGAATGATCAAGCAATGATTCAAAACCAGATCATGCTCAGTAGACCAAGTGGAGATGTAGAAAGGACTATTTTTCTTGGAACATCGAAGGTCTTACTCAGCCTGTTCATACACAACTTCCATATTTAGATCTTACCAGAAGATTTGACATAATATTTAACAACGACATTTTCATTTTTCAGGATAATAGCGTCAAGGCTCGTCGAGGACACAACATTCAAACCCCAACTCATCTGAACAATATGATGGAAACCAATCTTGATAATAATTTTCATGATGAAATCAATTTGGGTCAAGTTTTAGGCGATGGTACTCAACGAAGGCAAGTTAGGAATCTACATCGTCGCAACAACAGAGGAGAGAGATGTCGACATGTCTCGCCTCACTTTCCATTGAATGATAACGTCCATGCTCAAGATCTAGGTTTAAATATACATACATCAAGAAACATGGTTGAACTTTTCCAGCATATGTCCTCTTTCCATCGAGCATTTCGTGCCAAAATTGATAAATTGTCAATTGTGCAAATGCGTAATGTTTGTCGTGAATCATACCCTGGAATGAATGTTTTCAGACGAAATGAAGGACCTGTTTGTGTGAGATGTAGGCAATAGCATGGTATCCATCATTTTTCTCGAGATAACAACATGAATCCTGGCAAACAACCTCCTATTTTATCAATTTTGACACAGGTTGAAGAAATGCTAATAGCACGAGTGAATCCAATACTACAGGTCACACATGCACGTGGAGGTCAACATAAATACAGTGGCCATACAATTAGCTTCCCACATGATATTGTTTCAATTGCTAAGGCTCTTCCTCGTCGAATTGAAGACCTAGACATATTAATTGTCAGAAGACAAGGGCCTCCATCCAAGCACTATGATTGCATTGTTAGTAGGTCGTGAGTAATGGATGCATTGCATTACAAAATACGGGTGCACAAATATTACTGAGATGTTGAAGTTGATCCAGAATCAGTCATATGTCTCTCAGACAAGCCAACATATGTCTCCTCTAAATTGCGTTATATCAACTCTGACATAGCTGACTCAGAAGAGATTGATGCGGACATTGATAGATTTGGAACTCATCGACTCGAAACTCATCCTTCATCCTTTACAGCTAGAATGCCAAATGCACAAAGAGAGATAGAGGAGATACGCAAATTTGTTAACAAAGAATATTGTTTGTCAGATTTAGGTATGGAATGGCCAAATATTGGGTTGTCTCCAATAAATGAATACAACACAGAAGGTTTGTTTGACATGGAATTTCCAACGTTGTTTCCCACGGGAACTGCTGATTGGTTGCAACCACGTTTGAAGGATGTCCGCTTAAATGAGTATGGGTTGCACCTACTTAAATATTGTGATCAAAGGTTTGGAAGACATCCAAGGTTTCGGTATTTTGTATTGAACATGATAATGAGACATCGAAGCCAAGGAACAGCTGCTGTATTCGTGAAAAAAAACATTGAAGATGGCATACCTACCACAATTGAAGATCTACGTAAGGAGCTCATTGAATTCCCTGACACCAACTTAGCTGAACGATTGATGCATTTTGGTTCATGTCTTCGAGGAACGAAGGCATACTGGAACACATGTCGTAGTGAGCTTACTGACATGATATCACAAATCGGTTTCCCAACTTTGTTTTTCACTCTGAGTGCAGCTGATACCAAGTGGCAGACCTACATAAATCTATTCCCAATTCTGCACCTGTATATGCATAGAACCGGAATAGATGGAGAACCGATAATGTTATAAACTATCCACATATTGTTGCAAAGTATATGCATGAACGTTTTAGTATATTCCGTGATGAAATCATTGTAAAATACCTTCATGCTAAAGACTACTGGTATAGGTATGTCGTTTCCTTATTCTATTTTTCAATCTAGCATGTTAGATTATTACTTGAAATTTTGTTGCAAGCTAATATTATTGAAACATGATGAGTCTCATAGGTATGAATGGAAACATAGGGGATCAGCACATATCCATGGATTTCTGTGGTTAGAAGGTGCTCCGGACATGGAGCAACTGGATTGGACAGACACGATAAGGGTTGATGCAGCAAGACGATACTTTGACAACTATGTAATAGCATGGAATCCTCGTGATGCTCACCACAGGAATATATCTATTCATCGACCTCTGGAGGAAGATCCTTGCTTATTGGATACCAGTGAAATATTTAATACAAATCCCCTTTACGACTATGAGCAACTAGCGAATCGAGTGCAACGACACACAAGATGCAGTGTTCATTCGTGTTTACGTAAAAAAGGTTCCTCCTACATGTGCCGATACAACGCACCATGGGAACTTCATGACCAGTCAAAAATATTTGTCAATGAAAAAGGACAAAAAAATACGAACCTGCTCGCAACGACGATAGGTTAAATGTCCATAACATTCCTCTTCTTTCAATATGGCGTGCCAATGTTGATTGCCAACCGGTTCTTTCACGTCATGAAGTTTTGAAATACATTGCAAATTATGTTTCAAAATCAGAGAGAAGATCAGAAAGCTATCAAGACATGTTGACAAGAATATCCAATGTCATTGACTCTGACATTCCCTCTATAACTGCATATAAAAAGTTTCTTGCTGAAACAATTGTGGAAAGAGATATAGGAGCACAGGAAACCTGTCATATGTTGTTAAAGCTTCCTCTTGTTATTTCTAGCCGTAGCTTTGTTTTCGTTAATGTTGGCAAAAAAATATTCAAAAGAGTTTCTTCCAACTCGGATAACAACAAATTCCCAACAGGGTCTGGGTTTCTAGAACACTACCAAAACCGACCTTCGTTTCTGGAGCACTTATCTTTGATTGAAACTGCACGATCATGGTCTTTTAGTGGTCGACGTCAGAGAGAGCCATGGAAGCCAAGAGATACACCCGCGATAGTTCGTGTATGGCCACGGTTCTGTGAAGTTCCTAACAGCAATTCAGATTCCTTTGAGTCATTTTTCCTCAGTGAATTGCTTCTCTATAAACCGTTTAGAAACATTCAGATTGATATTGGAGTCAGCACAGAAATTATTATTCATAACTGGAGGATCCTTAGATATCGAGCTTGGCATGTCAATAGGATACCTTTAAAACCGGATACCAATGAAGAAAATGACGATACACATGAGGATGAAGTGATTCATGAGAATGACATGGATGAGTGGGAGATGTTGTCATGTCTTGTTCCTCCCAACATTGTTCAAGTTTCAGACATTGATACTCTTGGTTGCAGAGACTTTGACTTGATCCATGCATGGAATAGTACAACAGGTCGGAATAGAGACTTGGAGGACCCAACAGATTTCATAAAAACTATACGCTCAAGAGGATCCATACCAAATGTCTCAC
The DNA here is from genome assembly GCA_001517045.1 of Pseudotsuga menziesii. Classification (NCBI taxonomy): domain Eukaryota; kingdom Viridiplantae; phylum Streptophyta; class Pinopsida; order Pinales; family Pinaceae; genus Pseudotsuga; species Pseudotsuga menziesii. The sequence continues at coordinate 301,013 of LPNX010001159.1, read as the reverse complement.
ATTCTAGGTCAACTTCTCCATCCTCTTTTTCTGATAAGCAATGTCTTTGTTTTGAAACTATTATTCAACATTTCCATGAAGGACCTAATGCAGACCCGCTGAAGATGATAATTCAAGGAACTGCAGGGACAAGAAATTCTTACCTTATACATTGTCTTGGACATGAATTTTCAATGCATTCCATAAATGGAAAAAGCCCTTTGCTATTGCTGGCAACTACAGGAGTAGCTACGTTCAACATACGGGCCAAAACAATTCACTCAGCCCTTAGAATCCCTATTAAAGACTTCAAATCTTTACAGGGACAGTCACTTTCTGTATTTCAAGAGGAAATGCGATATTTCACACACATTTTAATTGATGAAATGAGTTTTCTTGGGCCAAGGTTGTTCATACAAATTGATTCACGTCTTCGGGAGGCATTTCCTGAAAAAAGGTCAGTTCCTTTTGGTGGGAGATAAATGATTCTTGTTGAAGATCTTGGGCAGCTGCCTCCTGTCAAAGATAAACCATTGTACGTAGGAAACACGGCTGGCAGGGTGTTATGGAAAGATTTCAAAATGGTTGTTACATTGGACACGATATTTCATCAACAAGGCACAGATCCAAATCAAGTCAAATTTAAGAGGTTGCTAACCAACATCAGAAATGAAAACCCAACAATGGATGATTGGAATCTTTTAATGTCACGAACAGATGCAAATATGGATGGTACTGAAAGTAATACTTTCACTTTAGAAATCCATTTGTTTCCTACGAACAACTTGGTAAATGTACATAATTGATGCATGCTAAAGTCACTTGGAATTCCTATAGCACGTTGCATTGCTGAACATATGAAGAATAAAGATTTTTCTGATGCCGATGATGACCAGCTTCAACAAGAAGTTCTTTTATGTCCTGGTCAGCGAGTGATGTTGACGTGTAACTTGTGGGTGGAAGCAGGGCTGGTAAATGGAGCACTTGGGAAAGTCGAAAACATCTTTTTCTCTGATGGATCCAAACCACCACAACTGCCAATGTATGCTACGGTCTCATTTGATGATTACATTGGTTTACCATGGGACATCAGATATCCCAAAATTGTTCCAATAACACCTATTGCTAGAGGAAATCACAAGCAAATCCCATTGCGTATGGCTTGGGCTCTTACCATACACAAATCGCAAGGTTTGACTTTACAGAGGGAAACCATTGATATTGGTATCGTAGAGAGGCAAGGTTTAACTTTCACAGCAATTTCAAGGGTAAAATCTATTGACGGTCTACGAATATCTCCGCCGTTTACATTTGAAAGTTATTCAAAAATGGCGAAAAGTGCATATGCTACAATCAGGAAAAAAGAAGAACAACGGTTGGAATCCATTTCAGCTTAAAGATCACAACTATCAGGTTATTAGGCAACTTGATTGTTTATTGTATAGATATTTATATTGACATGTTTCGTTGTTATTATTTGAATTGGTAGGAAGAAATATAGATTGCAAGAGAACAATCCAATTTACAAAGTAACATAGTTTAATCTCTATTTATTCATTGTCTTTTCATATAGTTGTCGAGAATAAGATTTGTTCCTATATGTTAACATACACTTTTTCAATATGTTCAATTACAGTTCATTTGACAAGCATTTGTTAAGCTCTATTGCGACATAAAAATATAGTTATCTATTTTTTTTTCATAAGATCCTCACAACTAAATGTAATTTTTTAAAATTTTTTTTATCGACTAAATGTGAATGTATTGATGAAATGTGCCAGAAAAACAATATTGAATGATAGATTACGTGATGGCATGCCAATGATTTTGACATATATAACCATGACCATGCATGTTACCATTTTATGCAACTTACGTTTTTGTTGTATTGTATGATTTAATTGTTATTGATATCTTAGAGTTTTAGTGCTTATGCCACATTTCCTCCAATGTTGTTTATTGTATCATTTGGTTAACATTATGTTTGAATTCATAAAACCATATATGTTTTTATTTTCCAGATCTTTGCCTCAAATCCACATAAAAAATGGATGTAAAAAAAATCCCTCATCGTCCAACAGTATGCATCAGACACCTGATAGATGAACCAAGGTTGAGGCGTCGATTTCAGATACATGTTCTACATCCTGGAAGATGAAACCTTTCCAAACCAGAAATTCAAAAGGAGATAGGGAAGAAATTTGGTATTACTGGTACACAACAAATATTTATTTACGGTTTTCGTACGTATGGACAAATATCTTCAGGTTTTGGGTTGGTATATGACAAGCTTGAGGATGCAATAAAATATGAGCCTAACCACAGATTGGTGAAGAACGGAATTCGTGATCTTGGCAAGAAAACCCAAACAAATACTGAAAAAAAAAGCAAAGAAAATTCGTGGTGTCATGCCAAGAAAAAAAGAAGTTGTTGAGCCACTGTCATCACCATCTACATAAAAAAAATAGTGAGAGTCCCTTTTCTTTCAGTTCGCATCATTGTATTTATTTAGTCTATCGTTGCATACAATTATCTAAATGTGTTGAAGATATTTTATAAGTTTGAATAATATTTTGAATTTTGATCTGTTCCTAAATAATCTGTTGTCGACCTATATCTTGTTTATAAGTAGTTTCAATAGCTTTGTGTGCTGGTTATAATAAATTATTTTTATGATTTGTTATGTTTCTCCTGCAATATGGTAATGTTGGTTGCTGGATTTTTTACATGATGCCATTAATTAAATTGTTTTGTAGTAGTTGGGTTTATTTTTGTTTTGAATTTATTTTCGTATTCTAAAATCGATGCGGGGCTGTCTTCGATTCTCATGTTCATTGGTGCTTCTGGTGTCTTATGCCATTCGCTCATGGTTGTGTTCTACTTTGTCCGTGTTGAGCAAATAAATTATATTTATCATTTACTATGTTTATGTTGGTAAGAACTATGTATATTTAATTTTACTTATGAGTAACTTAAATAGCTTTGTGTGTTCGTTCAAATAAATTATTTTTATGATTTGTTATGTTTCTGTTAGATTATGGTAATGTTGTTTGCTCGATTTTTGTTACATGATGCCATTAATTAAATTGTTTTGTAGTAGTTGGGTTTATTTTTGAAATTCTATATTGATGTGCAAGAATGTTGAAATTCCATTCATATACTATGATTTGGAAACTTGCAGTCTTACTCATTTAGCAGTTGATGAAAGATCATCGCTTCCAAATCACCGTCTACCGTTGCTAGCGAACAATGAATGCAGTAACATTATCATGTATAAGAATTGATTCCATTAATTAAATTGTTTTGTAGTAGTTGGGTTCACTTTTATTTTGAATTTCTTTTTGCATTCTTAAATCGATGTAAGAAATATCTTGGATTCTGATGCTCATTGCTGCCTATGGTGTTTTCTGACATAGCTTCATGGTTATGTTATACTATGTCTATGTTATGGAAAGAAACTAATTTTATAATTTATTATGTTTCGGTTGGTAATAACTATGTATTTTTAATGTTATTTATAAGTAGTTTAAATAGCTTTGTGTGTTTGTTCAAAGAAATTTCTTTTATGATTTGTTATGTTTCTGTTGCAATATGGTAATGTTGGTTGCTGTATTTTTGTTACATGATGCCATTAATTAAATTGTTTTGTAGTAGTTGGGTTTATTTTTATTTTGAATTTTTTTTTGTATTCTGAAATCGATGAAGGGTTCTCTTGGATTCTGATGTTCATTGGTGCTTATGGTGTCTTATGACATTGGTTCATGGTGATTTTCTACTATGTCTATGTTATGCAAAGAAATTACTTTTATAATTTATTATGTTTCTGTTGGTAATAACTATGTATTTTTAATTTTATTTATGAGTAGCTTAAATAGCTTTGTGTGTTAGTTCAAAGAAATTATTTTTATGATTTGTTATGTTTCTGTTGCAATATGGTAATGTTGGTTGCTGTATTTTTGTTACATGATGCCATTAACTAAAATGTTTTCTAGTAGTTGTGTTTATTTTTATTTTGAATTTATTTTTGCATTCTGAAATCGAGGAAGGGTTATCTTGGATTCTGATGTTCATTGGTGCTTATGGTGTCTTGTGACATTGGTTCATGGTTATGTTCTACTATGACTGTGTTATGCAAAGAAATTATTTTTATAATTTATTATGTTTCTATTGTTAATAACTATGTATTTTTTATGTATTTGTTTAGTTAATTGCAAATGGATCCGAGCATTTGGAGTTTACTCCCACTGGAGTTTCTAGAGATGATTCTCCTATGGGTGCCATTTTCAACATTGGTTTGTTTGCGATCAATCTCTAAACATTGTGAAGAGCTATTGTCTAGGCCATCTTTTGTTAGCGCTTGGAAAAATAACAATATAACAGAAACTGGCCTTTTAATTGAACTATTGGGACAACATCAAAACCATTTTGCATATAAGTTTATCAATCATGCAGGACATACATCCTTGTTGCATGTCCCTCATCTGGAAAATAGATATACAATTGAATGTATAGTTGGTTCAATCATTTTGCTCTCAAAATATTGTCCTGTACGAGGGCATAAGGATTATTACATCGCAAATCCATTCATAAAGCGTTTCTCAAATATAGGAATTATTGATATAGGAGACTATGGTTTCTTTTCTCTAATAGGAAACACTGGTCAACAAAAACATGGATGGATACTTGTACGTCATAAGCGTACTGTACATGGTCCTAGATTTTTTATCTACAGCAATTTCCAAAGAGTTTGGAGAGAAACAATTGGTGCTGATGGTGAACCTACTGCTCCTAAAGATGCTGTTTTTTATAAGGGAAAATTTTATTGGTTGCATGTGAAAATAATTTATGAAGAATGTGCCTCATATGTGTATAGAATGTACTCCCTGAACATTGAAATGAATATATGGGGTATGCATTCATTTTACTCAGGACGTAGGAAACGATCTATGTGTCTGACCTTACACTACAACCAATTGATATGTCTTGTGAATGATGGTTTTACAAGTATATGGTGCATAGATGAAATCCAAGATTTCAAACGTGGTCAACATTGCGTTCAACAAACAGATAGTCACTTCGAGGACGGTAGAGGGTTAAGATGGACCCTTTTACAAGGTATGACGAGAAATATAAATATACATTGTTCAGACTATCTACCATTTCGAGCAGTTGGAACTTCTATATTGATGTGCAAGAATGCTGAAATTCCATTCATATACTATGATTTGGAAACTTGTAGTGTTACTCATTTAGCAGTTGATGAAAGATCATCGCTTCCAAATCAGCGTCTACCATTGCTAGCAAACAATCAATGCAGTAACATTATCATGTATAAGAATTTCTTTCCTTTAACTCCCAGCATAGTTTTCTTCAATGATTTTCTCCCATTCCCTCCGACATTGTTCCAGTCCGTGTAGGATTTTGGCATGTAATTCAATAGGTTTATGCGTCTTTGTAAACAAAACAATGTTTTAGTTTTTGCACTATGTGCAAATTTTGGTATGTTCTGGTTTTAAATAAAACATGGCTTCATTTTATGAAGCTTTTTATAAAGGATATGGAAATTTCGAGTAGCTATGTTTCAGTTTTTGCTTCAAATCAATATTTTTATTTCTTTTGATCTTAAAATAAACAGATTTATATACTGTATAACATCAAAATTTATTGGCTATATTGATATTTTAATGGAAACTATATTTTACATATTTTAAATAGTACAACTAATATTACATATCTTGCCCTCATACACTAAAAGTATTTTATCAATTCTGTTGATAGTTACACTAATATATGATCTCGTGTCCTTCTATATTAATAAAAATAATGCGGTTAAAATGTAAACATTCCAATTAAACCAATAATCTCCAATACATTCACACAGAGATTGCACTAACAACAAATGAATAAACAAGGCATTTGATCTCAACTTGGTATGGGAACAAACATTGCACATTAAAGAACACTAACAGATTTATGTATTGTATAATATCAACATTTATTGGCTATATGGAGAATTTAATGGAAACTATATTTTACATCTTTTAAATAGTACAACTAATATTACATATCTTGCCCTCATACACTAAAAGTATTTTATCAATTCTGTTGATAGTTACATTAATATATGATCTCCTGTCCTTCTATATTAATAAAAATAATGCGGTTAAAATGTAAACATTCCAAATAAACCAATAATATCCAATACAGTCACACAGAGATTGCATTATCAACAAATGAATAAACAAGGCATTCGATCTGAACTTGGTATGGGAACCAACATTGCACATTAAAGAACACTTTTTTGCACTTGAAATAACAAAGATATTCCATATTTTCTCCATAATTGACATTCACGCCTTGTTCAAATGAAAAAAACATAACTAACGATCTTGTAATTAATTATGACTTTCTATACACCACATGTCACAAGACACCATAAGCAGCAATGAACATCAGAATCCAAGATAGCCCTTCATCGATTTCAGAATGCAATAAGAAATTCAACAAAAAACTAAACCCAACTACTACAAAACAATTTAATTTATGGCATCATGTAACAAAAATCTAGTAATCGTCACGGCCATACAGCAATGTCACAATTCAACTTGATGCTCACTCACTATGATGATCCACCATAGGACCTCATACATTAAACATATAATGCTCTTATGAAATTTCTTTTAATGTTGTAATGCAATGAACCACAATAATTAAAAAAACCATAATACAATATATTCATATAGAAACAACGCAATAATTTCACTACACCTCATCATTGTGCAACATTACAATGACTTACATATTGTCACACTACCACATTACTCAACATAGCCATAATGCAACATGGCAATTATGTCTCATTGTGACGTTTGTTACATGTTATGTTACATTGGCGACATTCATCAAGGGTTGTGTCACATTGTGATATTCGCCAAGGGTTATGTCACATTGTAATAATGTCCAATATTTGACACATTAATAATGTTTGTTTGGCATTCGATTTCAACTCGGTATGATAACATACATTGCACATTAAAGAACACATTTTTTGCACTAGAAATAACAAAGCTATTCCATAACTAACGATAAGGTAAATTATGATCACTTTCTGTACTAAGTTGACATAATGTCAAATGTTTTTCAATAATTGCATATATCAGTTCCTCAAATTACAATTTAAATAATCAATACAATATTTCACTTCATCAAGTAACAATAGAAATAATATATGTAATTGTTGCAATTAAATTCCTAGATTCCCTCATTTTAACAATCCATACATTCATTTACATCATTTTCATGGATGCATTGCTTACTATTGTATTGAAGTTGTTACTTTTTGTATGCGTTTAAATTTTTTATTTTTTCATAAATATCACAAAACATAAAATATATGGAACTGAAACTGCTTAGAAAATAATTTAATTTCACATTAAATAAACATTAATTAAACAACTATTGCACTATTACAGTCTACGAAAACATCTCACTACAAACATTGCAGATTATATAACAATTATTCCCACTTGAAATAACAAAGATATTCCATATTTGCTCCACAATTGACATTCATGCCTTGTTCAAATGAAAACAACATAAGTAATGATCTTGTAATTTATGAAGACTTTCTATACACCGCATGTCACAAGACACCATAAGCAACAATGAACATCCGAATCCAAGATAGCCCTTGATCAATTTCAGAATGCAATAAGAAATTCAAAATAAAACTAAATCCAACTACTACAAAACAATTTAATTAATGGCATCATGTAACAAAAATCCAGTGACCATCATGCCCATACAGCAATGTCACAATTCAACTTGATGCTCACTCACTATCATGATCCACCATAGCACTTCACAC
>LPNX010001159.1:168031-292977 GCA_001517045.1 Pseudotsuga menziesii | reverse complement strand
GTGTGTCTTTGGATGTTTAGAAAATTTCTCTAAGAATTTTATTCATATATATATATATATATAGAGAGAGAGAGAGAGAGAGAGAGAGAGAGAGAGAGAGAGAGACGTTTGGCAAAAAAACAGTTTAAAGCATCCACATTCTACATAGTAATGTAGAATGTGTGTCACACTGTAATGCTTTTCAAGGTTTACATTTGACTCTGACGTTATCAAGGGTTATATCACATTCCAACGTTAAGCCATGGTTTATTACAGTATTTGGTCGGTATATGTCAACACAACCATAGGGAAAACACATTAATAATGTGATAGTGGATGTTTAATAAGCGTTATGTCGCATTGTGACGTTTAACACAGTTTATGTTACATACCATAATGTTATGTCGCATTATGATGTTTATCAAGGTTTACGTTTCACTGCAACATTATCAAGGGTTATATCACATTACGACATTAAACAATGGTTTGTTACAGTGTTTGGTTGGTATATGTCAACACAACCAAAGATGTGACACATTAATAATGCGAGAGTGGGCGTTTAATAAGCATTTTGTCGTATTGTGACGTTTATCATAGTTATGTTGCATTAGCGACATTAATCAATGGTTTTGTCACATTTTGATATGTCTTACTAATTGTAATAGTGCGACAAATTATTTAAATGATATCATGTAATTAATTACAAATCGATATTAAAATAAGTAATTGTGAAGGTATTAAATAATAAAGTATGCTTAACATATAAAATAAATAATATTGGATATAATTAACTTCCTCATATATTTTTCATATATATTATAGGGAAACACATTGTATTAATACTATTTTACCTATGTTATGTTTTATTTAATGTTTTATATTAATTAAATAATGTGGTAATAAATAAATGATATTATTTATTAAAATTAATTAAACATTTTATTATTTCTATCTATACTTTATGTATGTCGAAATAGAAGATGAAAACCATTGCATACATAGCTAGACCCAACTATGAAATAAACTTAAAATCAACATTACAATGAATTACTTAATCTCACATAACCGATTAGGGAACGATTTGATAATGCAAGATGACAATTAGACAACTTCTGTACTATTAGAATCTAATAAAACCTTTCACCAACATATTATTCTTTGATTTAAAAATCCTAACGTTGCGATGTGACAAACCTTTCACCAACATATTATTCTTTGATTTAAAAATCCTAACGTTGCGATGTGACAAACCTTTCACCAACATATTATTCTTTGATTAAAAATCCTAACGTTGTGATGTGACAAACCTCTCACCAACATATTATTCTTTGATTAAAAATGCTAACGTTGCGATGTGTAGTAAAGACCCATAAACCATCATGAACATTGCATCCCAGCATAATCAGAACTATAGTTGTTTCCAATGTGACAAATGATGTAATTTATCCTAACCCTTTGTGAACCTCCTACATAGTATTTGAATGCTTGCGTTCCCCAATGTATTTGTCACGTTCTGAAATTAAACAAAGGCTATGTCACATTGTCACAGTTTGCGAGGGTTTCATGTCACATCTTTGTATGTTTTGCGACACAATACATACTATAGAGAAAAATGTTGGTTATATCACATTGTGACGTCGATCATCTTCATTCTAATAATGATGAACATATGTTCATTTGGTACATCAATAACATGGTATGGAACATTATGGTTAGGTTACATTTTGAATCTCTGATCATATATGTTATTAGGTTAGTTTATAACATGTGAATAATAGATATTGGATATAATTAACTTCATGATATGTTTTTCATATATACTATACAGAAAAACATTGAATTAATAATATTTTAATTTAAGTATATTATGTTTTATATTAATTAAATAATATGGTAATTAATATATTTAATATTATTTATTATATATTATAATTAAATAAACAATATTATTTCTATTAATACTTTGTAGATATGTTTATGCGGGCACCCGTTACTAGCAACAACCACATTAAATTAATAATGTGTCTGAATACGCCGATAGGCGTAAATTTAGGCACATACTTTTTATATCAATGTTTTCCCTATAGTATGTGCTTAAATTTACGCCTATCGGCGTATTCAGACACATTATTAATTTAATGTGGTTGTTGCTAGTTATGTGTAAAAGATAGCCTGGGAATCTAATAGATTGTTGGAGTATGTAGTTAAAGGAAAATCAACAAAATATCTGGTGTAGCGATTTGGGCATTTGATTAACCTCCAATCTAATGAATTTCATCATTTATTGTAAGGGTAGTGTAAAGGAATTTTAACCGTTTCTAATATTGATATTTTGTATTGATTAGCTGGGAGGCCGAGTCATAGATTCAATGTGTCTCAACCTTTTGTAAATGCTATAAAATTCATGGTATTGTTTTTTAGAATAGGGAGAGGAGTATTAGCATCAAATCAACACTCTGTAAACTCAATCTCTTTCACTGAGAATTGAATTCTCAAGAATAAATTCTATGTATAGTTTGTGAAATCCCAAAGGATTGGTCATCCCCTTTTTTTAATTTATGTGTATAAAATTCATACCCTTTGTTAGTTTTGTACTCAATTTCAATTTAGAAATCAATTCCAGAAGTTGTATTAATCTATTGTCTATCAATCGTATTTCTGGTTGTCAAATCATTTCCAAAATCAATTGTTGAGCATGGGAATTGTAAGATTATATAAAAACATTTTAGAAATTTCAATTTGCATAAGCCGTGGTTTCTTGTGAATTTGTGTACTCATGCTTTGTTTCTACAGATAACGATGTGTCTCTTCCAATTCTTAGATCAGTCTTCCTTTTAATTTTCCATCACTGGTATAGTTTAGGTTCTTCCTTTTTTAAATTGCACAAGTGATTCCTCCTTTCAAGCTTGATTTGTTATGCAATTTTTGGCATATTTGACTAAATGTAGCATATTTCATTATAGGATTTCTTCTATTGAAATTTTTGTAGCGATTGCCTTCCTTTGAAATTTGTTTTGTTTTGATAGAATATTTTGGTAGTTGTTAAGAGAATATTTTAATTTGAAAATTGAATCTCTTGTAGACTCCATTAGATTTTTAGATTTTGAATAGATAGAATTAGAACTTTGCCACTTTGATAACTTTTGTTATTATTGTTGTTTTTTTTTCCGAATTTACTACCCTGTTTGCAAATCATGTTCATCGCCTATTCTCATCTACTCTTGCAGTTGGAATTGGGTGAAGACTACAAAGACTTGTTTTTGCAAATTCAAGAACAACTTGCATGTGGCAATCCTCCACTCTGTTTGTTTAAAAGCGTTGTGCGTAATGACAATAAAGGAAGCCAAATGTTGCGGGCTTCCCCTACCACATTTATTGATCCTCTTAACGATGATTATGCTTTTAGATACCGGCCTTTAGATTCTTGCCTCCACTTGAATATATGCATATTGCTAATATACAAATGTAAAATGTAAAATAGCCATTGCTTCTTTTCAATGTTTCAAAAATAATAAAAAGGCATTTCTTTCATATAAATAGGAAAGAAAAAACATTTTATTGTAGGCTGCATCATAAAAAACCATTAAATATATGCATAGCCATTGCTTCTTTTCAATGTTTCAAAACAATAAAAATACATTTCTTTCTTGCATCAACCACTTATAACTATAGATTGGAAAGAAAAAGCATTTCATTGTAACCGGCATCATCAAAAACCATTAGAGAAAATAGTGCATGTTTTACATCTTTGGAAATAAAACACATTTAACTTCTACAAATAGTCCTAATTCTACAACTACCTTCCTTGTTAGTGTCAAGTTTGAGTTTGAGGACATTTCCATTAAATAACTGGTTTCATATAAAAATATATAAATTGCAAGATCATATTTATAATGAATGATCATCTATGTTTTATACACAAAAGAGTTCTATGTCATTTGTCGATTGCTCTGAAATAACAAAGTATGGCTCTGGTTTTATATAAAAATATATAAGTTGCAAAATGATATTTATAATGAATGATCATCTATGTTTTATATATAAAAGAGTTCTATATCATTTGTGCATTGCTCTGAAATAACAAAGTAGATTACTAAAAAATAATACACATGCAAGCTGGTTTGGACTTAGAAATGGCTTGAAATACAATTTTAAAAAAATAACAGTAAAATTTAAAAATATTTTACTGTTAATCAAATTTAAGTGAATTTTAAAAATATGTTACTGTTAATCAAATTTAAAAAAACATTTGATTATATTAATTTAAATATTAAAATAATTAAAATATTACTGATTAACTAAAGATGGCGAAAATGTAGAACAATCATTTATGTAGACAAATGAATACGACTTTTAAAAAAACTCTATTAATGCAAGAAGGCATGATACATTGTCCATGGTCAGCCGTGGTGGTCGGAAAAGTTGGTAGCTGACCTATGGAGTTTTAATATCTTTTCTCCAACTGATCAGGCATTTCCAACAAGATCACATTAGTTGTGTAAGGATTCGTGCAGCTCACTCTGAAATCGCCCGGAATATCCACATTCCCATTAGATTTGCTAATCAAGAAATAGTAAAATCTGATTCCTCCAAATTGTTGAATAGAGCCAAGTGGTACCTCTCTTTCCTCTTTTCAAGAAAATGTTTCAGATATTGTTTCCTAGCCATGGGCACTCCTACAATATTTCTCAACTTAGTATAAATAAAATAAAACCGACGGTAACCAATAGAACGATAGCTTTGCGACATAAAATGAGTTTAATTGTGCGGTTTACCAGAATTCAATTTGCAAACTGTTTGTTGCTGCGTAGCTACTCCAGTAAATGTTTCTGTTTGTCCTGCAATGGAGAAGAATTTGCGGCTTGAAGGCCCAGAAGTCATAGTAGGAGATGAACTCGCCTTACAATTAGATACCATAGTTCTAGCTAGATGCATGATCACTTGAGCCTGTAGGTGAAAAAACTCAGTCATGATATATAAAGGTAGAGTATGTTACCATTTAGACTATTGGTGGATTTTTCGGCAAAAAAATTAGACAATATTAGTTGCTCAATTCATTCTTGTGAACCAATATTTCTGTGCACCAATATTTTAAGCTGTAGATAGTCAAAATTACAGTTTCAATAACAAAAATTGCAATTTCCGCAAAAGAATAAGCAATATTGGTAACTCAATTTATTTATGTACATCAATATCAAGAATAACTAAATTATAAATTATGATAATCAAAATTACAATTCCAATAAGAAAAATGCAATTTCAACTATTTTAGCAACGAAAAGCAGAAAAAAATGAAAATTGTAAACATGACCTAACTCCTATAAACGCTCATCGAAACAAAAGATATGGAAGAACTCGGTTTGAACTTCAAACCTTTTCGGCAGGCACGTCATAAACCTTGACTGCACCATTGTAAAAGATCATCAATGGGGCAGTCATTGATTTTCCTGCTATTGCCGGTGCAGACGACAGCCTTTAACAAATGGCAAGCGAGACACACAATCAAAATTTGGCTGTTACGAGCTATAGCCATTAATGATATCTTCAAAGAATTATAATAGATTTCAGCTTTGAGATGAATATACCTCGAAATCGCAGCATTTTGGGCAGAGCTGTGGGACAGGAATGACCATCGTTGTGACTGCGCACTAGCCGGTGCCGGCACGGTCTGTTGAGTAAACTTGAAAGCTGGGTTCTTGTGCCTTGCAGCAGCAGAAATTGAAGCTGCGAAATCTGTTGGCTGAGGAAATATTGGAGCAGGGAGTTCCATGATAACCTGGGAACCTCCATGGCACCACGACGGGTTTCTTGCTTCATCTCTAAACGAAAGTTTTTTCCGCATCATTTGGAGACGTTTTATCGACGACAAATTATGGATGTAGACTGTATCCACCGCAAAAAAAATGCGAGCTAGGTTAAAAAGCATCAAAGCTACGATTTAAGAATTTCAAGAACAACAAATCATGAGATCTTGTTGGATTTAAATAACCCAAATGCATCTCTTGGCAAAAAAAAAATTAGCTTACAAGATTTTCATCAAACCCTAAAGGAAATTATTGAAACAATACCATTTTCTCTATGGTTATTGAGTGGTTCTACAGGTGATTGTTCAGGACGGGCTTGGTTAATCCTGGAGCACTTATTGTTGACGACTGTCGAATCCATAGCTCCAATGTAAATATTTCTTCCTCTCTTCTCCCACAGATATGCCGATCGTTTAATTCAGTAAAGCACGGGTTATGTAGCTGGAATCCAAATGCCAAGATAAGTTAGTTCAAGATTCCATCAATGTTGAACTGAGGGAGGCTTATATATATAAACTGTGCGAAGTTGGGCCGTGAGGTGAGCACATGCAAGGTAGCACTACGTTGAAAGAAGGGAAACCATATAAAATACAAGCTCATCGAACAAAGCCACATATCATCTTTGAAATTGAAGCATTGAGAGTAGGCTAGTAGGCAATGTTCAGGATTTCCAAAGGGTTCTAGCTCTGGCTAGAGCTGTAAAGTTAAAATTTTATTTTATTTATTTATTTTTAAATCTGAATTTTACCCTTTTAATTAAGAAGGGAATAATTTATATCAACATTTCAAAAGAAGGAAAACATTTGAAATTACCTATCCATATAAATTTTTCAAGATGTTGAAATTTCTATGTTATAAAGTTTAGCTCATCTTTCAAAATATTGGAAATATGACAAATGATAATCACTCACTCATGTCATGGACTCACTCCTTAGTTGTGAAAGATGGCTAGTAATCATTGATGACTCGGGAGTCATTTGAGGCTGCAATTTAAAGTGTGACAATGAGTCAACAACTACTGCTATAACAAAAAAGAACAACTACTAGTCTACTACTAGGCCAGAAACTAGCTCAAAACTTTGTGCCTACTACCTATGTGAACCTCGCTACCAATGTCCACTATTTTTCGTCAAAATGAAATTCAAAAGTCATGTTTGATAAGTCGTCCTCTACAAGGCTGCATTTCTTGCATGAATATCATGGACTCGGAAAAACTATAAACAACACTAGATGTCATGCAAATACAAATAATGGCATGTAGCTAGGATCACAAACTACGCATTGGTCAATTTATGCATTGCTATAGAAAGGTGTCATTGGGCACACTATATGGAGAAACAATGGTTATTAAAAAAATAAAAAAACAATTTTTAACTTAAGAATAATCTTCAATTTGATGGGTGGCATGATTAATATCATCAAATCCAATTCACATGTGAAGTGCACTCAAACAAAATTTAAACATTTACAACACAAATATTGGGCATCAAATCAATTCTTAATTATCATACATTGAATAAGAGGTACATAAAGAAGATAAGCAGCATGAATCATGAAGCATCATGTACAGTCAATGCTAAAAAATCTAATTTGAGAATGGCCAACAAAAGTTCAAGAACCCTCAACAACCATGCTTCAAGAAAGCATAGAGAAATATTTGATGATCAATAACTTCACATTGAGTTATCCCAACCATTCTCCATCCGAACATTTCAATGCACCTGAAGCCAACGAGTATAAAATGAGTATGAAATTGATACAAACAAATCAACGAACAAAAAATAGTACTTTATAAATAAGCTATAAGATAGTACTGAAAAGATAAGAGAAATTGGAATGTTTTGAAAACTCCACCCTATTTAAATTTTTAATGAAATCCTCATAAATTATGTGTTCGCTTTCTTCTAACTTGTACGTGTCATTCTTGATATTGTATGATAGGTTTGTCATTGCTATAACAGATACAAGTTGTATGAATAGATGATCTGTCGAATGATACGTGTACATGCGTTTCCACTTTATTCTATTGTACCAATAACATTGAAGCTCAACACCTTTAGGCCTATCAAATAGACCAATGTCATTATGGTAATAAAAAACCCTATTACCATCCTTCTTTCTTATCCTTTGAACTCTTTCAATGTACCAAGTATCACAAGAAATGTCATGCTTTGTACTTTGAGATACACCTTTTCTTCTAATGCGTTCAACTACAGCTATAGACTCGCTCTCAAACAACACCGCACAATCTGATCCAATTCCAAAACCAGTTGCAACACCCTTTTTGGGGGCCCTCTCATCTCGCTTGAAGTATACTCCATTCCTCACTTTAGTCAATCTATTTTTCAATAATGTCAAATTTCTATTCAATTGACTAACCAAACAAGACTTGTACATGTCCTTGTCATCGAGCTTCACCACTGGTTTGATAGTTATGTTTACATTTTCATCAATTAAATTTAAAATTCCATCCAACTCATGCCTCCACTCACTTTCCATCATTTTCAATTCACTCTCATTGAGTACCATAAAAGAGGAAGATTGGAATATGGGCGTGGAATGACCCAATCATAGAATTATCAACTACTTCATCCACAACTTCGAATGTTGGACAATTGTGATCCTCTATCCATGGTTTAAACCACCAAGAATATTCTGTGTGTCTTTCTGGTTGCAGGCCAAGACCTAGTAAAATTCTCTTTGCACCCTCCAATCCTATCTTAAGAGATTCTATAATTTTATTATCTATGTATATTGAATCATATTGTGAAAATACATCACCTTCCTCTATTGTTTGTTGATGTAATTTATTCCAGATACTCATTTGTTTCTGATGAGATTTATTGAAACAAATCCCTCAGGAATTCAATTCTTCTTCATCAACTCTATTAAGGGTTCTAATAACATGAAGTAAGTCAATTAAATCATATGCCCTCTCTACTCCAAACATGCGACCGAATTTGCTAAAGAATTTCTCACATACATATAAATTAGTTAGGTGCAATGCACATGGCAAGTTAGAGTATTGATCAAGAAATAATCTCATCAACAAAACCGTAAAGTGGCAAGAAATTTTCACATCTTGATATGTCTCTCTGCTAATGAAATTAATGTTGACATTAGTATTTTCTTGTTCTTTGACCCAACATAGCCATAACGTGAAGAAATGATGGACTCTTGAATAATTTCACACTTTTTCCCAAAGAGTCAAACTAGGAGACAAAAAATATCAATATAGTCAGTAACAATTGCTAAACAGGTCTCTGTACCCAATGTTCTATCTATCCTACCACTTGCACTTCTCATTTCCTTCAAGCACCTCTGGACATGCCTTGAAGCAATGCATTGTGCTGAACCCCAATTTTGGTGATCAACCCTCTCTATATCCTCAATTTTAAGCTTGTGGTCATCCGCTTTAAATTGTTATAAACCATGCATACATGGTTAAAACTAGTCAACTATTGTCCAACGATCAAATCTTGTCGACCACTAAACATAGGATTCACTATCTTTTTTCCATTGTGTATGTAATCTTGGTCATGCAGTCCTATTACTTTAAATCCATCATACAACCCGATTAGCCTCCACCCTTCCCAAGGAATTTGATATCTCATGCGTGTCATTGAGCAATAATCCTTCAACATAAGAATTCTTCTCCTACTATCCCCATCCAAGAATGACCAATAATAGGTCCTAAAAAATGTTCCACATGTTTCAAATTAGAGGAAATTTCAACTCAAAATGGGCCTTTTAACTTTTATTCAAATACCATGTCATCATGTGTTAGCCAATGAAATTGCTTTAAATTTGAAATACCGTATAGGTCTTAAACACTTTTTTAATATAAATTTGGGGATAGGTATCATAAAAAAACTACTTTTTTTGTTTGTATTTTTGACATATCTCCACGTGTTTTTACTCAAATTTCGATCGGGAGAGCTCGTTGGATGTGGAACTAAATTTCGCATCCAATGAGTACCCACTCGGCATACTTTTTACAGACCCCGCTACCCCAAAAACAAGAAATACCTGAAAAAACGGAATGATGACATCATCATTCCATTTTTTCAGGTATTTCTTGTTTTTGGGGTAGAGGGGTCCGTCAAAAGTATGCCAAGTGGGTACTCGTTGGATGCGAAATTTATTTCCGCATCCAACGAGCTCTCCCGATCGAAATTTGAGTAAAAACATGGGGAGATATGTCAAATATACAAACAAAAAAGTAGTTTTTTTCTTTTCTTCCTCCAAAATTAATAAATATTATTTTATTATTTTAACTATTATTTTATTAGTTCATTTTAGGAGACCCATTTTGAGTTGAAATTTCCTCTAATATGATAGCTCTTCTATTTTTCCCCATTGTCGATGGACAAAATTTGCATCAAACCTGTTGCACGTTGGATAAAAAACCACAACCAAATGAGGAATCTTCTCATGTAAAGGATTTTCAATAATAACATGTGGATAATGGCCAATTACACAATTCTTGAAGGCATCCGTGATAATCTCGTAGCCTGCAGCGCCCTCACCAACTATCACCAAGAAATGTGATTGACATTTATGTTCTACATTCTTACCACAAAAATACACCAATGTATCATATTTTGCTACCCACCTGACATATTTTTTCACAACAGTTTCATCTTCAGCTAGGCATATAGGAATTAGTCCCTCTATACCATGTTTGGCTTTATAGGAAGCATGACATTTTCTGATTGCCTAAAAATGTACTCATACTCCCCTGGGATATATGTCAATGATTTTCTAACTTGCCTTAAAGTCGTAGATATCAAAGGGCCATCCAGATTCAAGCTAATAAAGCTATGTAATCTAGAACCTCCCCATAACTTAATCATCTCATAAATGGATTTAGTGGATGCACTATACCTTTTCCCTAACTTTGAACGAACTAGGTTGTGAAATATATCTGGAACAAATTCCCAAACTACATCTTTACCTTGTAATTTTCCTTGCTTATGAGTCTCACACACATCTTTGCAAAACCTGAACAAATCCTTCTTTCCTGCAGATTCGAACAACTTTTCCCTTACAGACCTCGTTCTAATAGACAGTGTAGCGACCTTTTTCCTCTCCCACCAAAGAGATTGCATTGTTAATCTATGTGCAACATTTGCGCCTCGTGCAACAATTTTGAGTTCAACTTGAGTTAAATGGTCCAACCTTCCCCCTTTCCTTGTATCTATCCCATGTATTTTGATGTTGCTCATTGATTCGCGATATAAACACATCCGGAAGTCATCACAATTAGGTATCAACTTACAAAAATTGCATGTCAATGAATCAAAATGGATTCCTGTTTCAAAAACCTTCTTGCAATGAACATGTCTGTATGTACCGTTAATACGACTTCCAATACCATAATAACATAGTGTTCTTTGGATATGTTTCTCTATGGCCCACAATTTTCCACCATGTTGGTCATCCATTAGAACCTTTGTGTCCAATCTCTCCCCTCTTCTATCAAGATAGGGATCCCAATACCCCCAACATAGTAATATAGAGGAAGGCAATTTTCCTAGAATAAGATGAAAAAACACATTGGAAAATGATCTACTAACTGCTACTAACAAGTAATAACAAATAAAGTAATGGGAAAATTCAAATTCAAATTAAATTATAACTTGGGTAATTAACACACCTGAACTAGAAGCGCGTGAACTTGTAGAAACCCCATGTAATGGTGGTGGTAGTGATGGGATCAAGAACTTAGTCAAAATTTGTTGAGACTTATCATTGGTAGGCTTCTTCGGTCTCCCAACGGTTCCACTCCTTAACACAGTTGTATCATGTGAAGCCTCATCTGTAGTAGTAGTGTGCTTCTTTGCTTTCATCTGTTCATTTAGAGAACTGACAATATTACCACTTGTCGGCACCAAAGAGAACCATCTATTGCATCATGTACATTCCACTCTTAATTTTTCTTGTCCTCGTAGTTTGCAAGTGTTGTGTCCACCACCTTGAACAAATTAGGCTCTTGTGTTTGGTTCAAATCATAGAAGTTTGATTGCCTCATCAGTCTCAAGTTGATCACTAGCCATTGTTGTCTTCTTTTGTATGTTACATGAAGGAATTTCATTAATTCCCAACATTGAAATGTGACATTGATGGGACCCTATTTTCATATCATTGTTTTTTAAGTTACAAAATGTTCACGCTGCCAAGGATACTTCCCTCGTTCCATAATCAATGCCACAAATTTCACAACAAATATTTATATTAGGTTTTCCATTTTCTAAATATACCTTGATTGTTAGATTCTCCTTGACAAAATCTTCCATTAAACTATTCACTTTATGTTCCCAATATTCCAATACATTAGGATCAACCGCTACAACTTGTTCCACTAACTCGAACAAATGATCAAATCTTGGTTGTTTATGCATAGGTTCCTCCACATTCCCTTCAATGTTTTTAGAGTTTGGCATTATTTCCATTACCTGTGATTGTAATATTTCGATAATTTACATGCCTAGTTTCCTCTTAATGCCTACATTTGTTGTTGTAGGTTTCATTTTCTTCTCTTGCTTTGTATTTAAAGGAATTCCAATTGGGCCAATAAAATCAAAAGGATAATCATCGATTTCATCGTCCACAATTTCACCACGGATATCAGCATATGTACAAATTTTTCGACATTGGACTGTGCCAAGGGCACGATTCTCGTCATCAATAAAAATTGCGAAGTCCACAACATCACTTGGATCAATCTACATTTCCATCCATGCGTACCTTTTAGTTGGTCAAGAACATGTTAAGAAATGAATAAAATTATAAAAAAAAATTCAAAAATTTGGATATAATATGGCTACGAAATGAGGCGAGTGCATCCATAAATAAATGAAAAAAAATATTCAAATTTACACATGGATGTTAGTTTATTAATAAAACAAAGAGCTAGAAAGCAAGGAATGCACTTTCAATTCAAATCTCTAAGATGGACGAATAAAGCTTACTATCGGGATGAAACACGTTGAAAAAAAATGTATTGTCAATGGCTTATTCAAATAGCCCTCCCAAAACTGAAGAGTCGGCTTCAACGAACCTGCAGAAGATTAAATGGTGATCAAAACAAGAGATGGAATCAAACCACCAATCTTCTGGATTATATAATGTAGACGCTCTACCATTGAGCTATCACCCTGCAACTTTATATACAAGAAGATTATTTGTATTTTTTAGAGTTTTTTTAAACCAATGAGCACAAGAAGTGTATTTCACTCATTTTTATTTAGTTCTCATGGATATTGTAGTTATAATACTTATTCATCCCAAAATCAATAGATATTTCCATATGTTCCATATAATACTTGGGAGAAAAGAGGTGGGCTTGGTCAATGCCATTGAAAGTGGTCAATCAATAAACTCATATTTTATACAATCTAAAAAATGCCATCATAGGTTGATATTAGCATGTTGTAACAACACCATCATAACTCTTTATCTCATTTAAATTGAACCCTCTTAATACCTTTAGACTCCATTTTCCCTAATTGGATGTTTGGCACTAGTATACTCTTTCAACCACCAAAATATATAACATAAATTATTCATGTTTTAGTAAATATGAGATTAACATAGAGACAAGCATGGCTTCCAAATAAAATACACTACAGATCCATGAAGTAGATAAAAATAGAGATCATAGCCACGAAAAAATACACAGCGGGTCTATGTCTCGGTATGCATCAGGAGGATAACTAAAACAATGATATGAATAAACTAATCCTCCAAAAGTACCAATGTTATAGGGGTGAGTGGTACTGCCTTGCACAACTTAGGTAGTAGCATGAAGAAAATATGTTACAAAAGGCTCAACCACCAAAATATATAACATAAATTATTCATGTTTTACTAAATCTGAGATTAACATAGAGATTCAAGGGAATATATAGCAATCCTAGCCTTCATGGTATTCCCCTTGTGCCGTGGGAGAGCCAAGCTCAAGAGAGAGAAGAAGTTACTGTAATGACAATGGATAACCCTTGTAATTTCCCTCTATGGTTGCACTCGTAATTAGGGATTTATAACTTAAGTGCAATTTGAATGCTATGAAGGATTCAGTAATGAAAAAGAAAGAAACACTACTACATAGAGGGGGGCTTGGTCAATGCTAGACTCTTGGACAACTGCTATGAAAGCATTGGTAATGAGATTAGGACGAGAGTAAACAGACCATGTGTAACATGTATTGAATGCATTGTACTACACAAGATACAAATATCTAAAGCAAGTCCTCTGTCGTAAAGAAAGATAAACAAACTTTGAATGTAACCTTATATGGATTGTTATGTTCTTTGTTAGTTGCATATGAAGAGTGGAAATAACTAATGATAAACAAGATTACCTTTCCTTTTGTCACTCTAGCAACATGGATAATTTTATGCTGGGACAGAGATTCCTCCAAGTGTAATATTACAAAAATGAAAGTGATGAAATAACATTAGTCTGTAGTGATATACAGTATGGATGATGTTGACTTACAAGTATAGAATTATTAGATAAAACTAAAGGCATGTTTCCAAACTGTAAAATGCATATGATCAGAATATTGTGACATTGGAATTCAATGACTCTAGGATACATAATCTAAACCCTTAAACACACCCGATGAATGAGCCAAAATCCTTTGCTATTCCTTATTCTGAGGGGTTATAAATGGGATTTTTTACTATTTCTTTCACTCAATCAATTTCCTTTGTCTCTGCGGGTGATGCTCTTCCCACCCTTGCCACTACATTTTCTCTTGGTGTTTCTTTTGGGTAAAAATAAGATCACCTACACTCACCTATGTGGATAGGATTTGAGCCTATGACTTTGATTTTGTAGGATGGAATGATGGTTATTATGCGACCTTCTGTTTGTTATGATAATTTTTCCATCACTCACCCTTATTTATTTGCTTCATCTAGGAGAAACTTGAGCTTTATAACTACATCATATAGACCTGTAAATGGAGGATCTTAACTATATATCGAGGAGCCAACTACCGGAAATGACAAAGTTGCACCCAAGTTCCCACTTATTACATGGAATAAGAAAGATCACACAGTCACATACCAGTAGATGTAGTAACTCTAGTTTGGTACGATGGTCGTTCACTTCGTTGCTTTAACGTGTATGGGAAATAGAGGCTTTCTCTAAGGAAGTAGTGTAGATGCTCTCCTTCCTTCCTTTCTTCCTGTGGAAATTCAATGAATATAGTAGGCTGAAGAAAGGTAATACAAATGAATTCTCTCGTCATCCACCAAGTGAGCTTCCCTTCCTTAACTCCCTAATATTTCCTTCACTGGATCTGTTGTTGGTGCTAGATCAACAGAAAGAGAGAAATGGTCAAGGTTGGTTCAATATTTCCAATGCATATGATGTATTCTGGATTCAGATATGACTCTCTGTAGCTAGATGTCTCTCGTTACTCAAAACCCCAATGCTCCCCATCCCCACCCCATCCACTTTGCAACTACCATCAAGATTTGTCAATGCTCCCTCGCTCCTGTTTTTCGAGCCGCTTCTCTGCTCTGTTTGAAATTTTTGGATTGCTTCTTCGCGTTGTTTGATAATAAAGCCCTCTATATATTGCATATTTTTAGGAACATATAATAACCCCCTCAACCCTTAATATGTCCCCAATATAATTTTTGTTTTTTTATAATTAATAAACCCCAATACAAACGGACGTGATATGGGTATTGTTCGTCAACGAAGCCCCCATGGATGCTATGAAGGATTGAAAGGTCGAAGCATTGCTACAAAAGGATCAAGTGATCATGTGATACAGAAGATGAAGACACTGAAGAGTAACTGTTCTAATTACTGATTGTGAAAACTTCCTATGACATATAGATGTATCACCTCGATTATGTTGCAGATACTCTCTCTTGTTACTCCTATTTTCTATGATGATGTTGTTAGTAGATTGAACCTTCTCATTAAGAGGGAGTGTTGAATATTGTAACTTCAAAGGATATTCTAAATGTATTTTACTGATGTAACCCAAGGGAGATGTTATTAGTCCTTCTTCGGGGTGTTACTATTGTAATCGGTCATCATAGAGTCATGAGGTAAATCCTCCATTGTAATTCGGGTAAATAGTACCCTAATGATTAAAATATAATATTGTATTGATTCTTCCTAAGTGAAGTCATCCTAGTTAGTTAAGTGGGGCCAACTAGTTAGGTTAAAAGTTAAGTGACAAAAAGAGTATAAATAGAGGAGATGTCTTCCTCATTTGAACACACACTCACTTGTGTATAGTGCATAGGAGAGAGAGAGATATATATATTTGTTGGAGGGAGGCGCACCTATCTGGGGTCTTGTCTTGTACTTTTGATACATCTTATACAGATTAAGTTTTGTTGGGTTTTCTTCCCCATGAGGGTTTCCCATGATAAATATTTGTGTTATTTTGTGTGGTTATACTTGTCTATCATTCAATGATCCTTTTGCATATGGTTATGATGTTATAAAGCTAAATGTTATCAGATCTAGTATAACCATTAAAAACTTAACACTTCTGAACCAAATTGCGTTCACCCTTGTGTGCTTTGGGTTGTCTCAATAGTCATGATCCATTGTTGTGGAGAAAATGATGGGAACTACCTGTTTTAGGCATAAATCATGTTTTAAAAAACCCGCACGTGTTTTGTAAGACATAACGCATACGTGTTTTAGAGAAACATAACGTGTTCGCAATTTTTTTAACTATCCTTGTTGGAAATCACCTTGGAAAGCGTGGGACTAGGTTTAGAAGGCTCGAGACTTCTTGGGATCATTTTTATTTTATAGATCTTGAATCATTTTCTAGAATCTACCATTTCATCTAAAGGGCCCCTTAACTTTGTGCACTCACCCAAGGATCTCCCCTCTGCAGGGAAGCTGAGAGTTGTTGGGTGCATTGTTTAGTCCTCACATGCGTATTATTGTGTCTTGTTGGTTTACCAGTAGGGATCAGTTCAGATAACTTAAAGAAATTTTGAGATCTTATCTTTTATCAAAGTATGGGAGGGGGGGGGGGGGGGGGGGGGGGTATGGTCCTAGTTGCATGGGATGTCTATATGCTCCTGGAGGATGAGTGGGGCTTAGGGTTAATTGATGTGGTACCATAGGGAAATATTTTGGTTTCCAAGTGGGTGGTGGAGTCTCTTGGGGGTCCAACACCTTATCCATACATAATGTACACTTATCCATACATAATGCTATTAATTATATTTTTCTCAATGTACACTTATC
Source organism: Pseudotsuga menziesii (assembly GCA_001517045.1). NCBI lineage: Eukaryota > Viridiplantae > Streptophyta > Pinopsida > Pinales > Pinaceae > Pseudotsuga > Pseudotsuga menziesii. The sequence continues at coordinate 275,947 of LPNX010001159.1, read as the reverse complement.
CATAGATAATGCTATTAATAAATATAGTTTGTCATGATTCCTTGCCTCAACAGTGTCAAATATAGGGAATTAATGGCTTATCAAATTATTGGTGAAATTGTTCAAAGTGTAGTTTTTAGTGATTGAAATTGTATAATCTAAGTGCTACAAAGGATCTTGAATCCATTTATGCAATAAAAATTGCAATTTTAATACTAAAAATCTCATTTTTAACAATAAATAGTATTACCAAATTTTAACAAAACTTGCCTAAAAAATAACAAATGGTTCAGAGATTAGACAACTCCGAATTTATGTTTTAAGAGTAGGGTCATGTACAATAGAAATTGCGAATTCTCCAGCAGATACGTATAAAAAAGATTCTAGGGTTGTAACATGGCATCTCACTTTATGAAAACTAGCGCAATTTTAGCTGGATAGAGGATTATAAAACTAAATCATATTTTACAATAGGATGGAGTCAGTAACTGCAGTTGTTCGTTCACCTAAAGTCACATTGGATATAAATGTAACTCAAAGTGCGGGTGGCACAAAGTCCAAAATTTGTAAATACATTTTGAAAAGCTCTGAAATAAACATTAATTAGCACATTTATATAGTTAGTAGTTGGTTAGTGTTGATAAGAATCAAATGGGTGAAAGATGGTTAAGGAATGGAAGATAATTTGAAAATGGTCATTATGTTTGTTATCCGTTTATCAATTATCAGATTATTTATTTTTACCTCACTAATTATCCATTTATAATCTAGCTACCGGTTATTTTTTATATGTTTGTTTTATAATTGTTTATTTCGAATTTGGAATGACTGTCATATAATCAATATTTATAGTACACTTGTCCCATCCTTATTGCTCGATGAAAAAACATATATCATAGTTCACCCCAAATCTCAAAGAAAAAATTCTCTCAACTTAACTTAAAAAGGTAGCATTTTAGTTAAATTTTTAGTCCTTTCATTAAGTTTTTAGTCACTATTATAAAACTATAAATGCAAAAGCTTTATAACATGTTTTATAAACTGATCCAGATATTTCAAACAATAGAAATATGAAAATGTATAGTTGTACTTATCACCTGATTCTGATGATGAAGAAGGGCTAGTGCAAGCCAATGCTGGTCACTTATGATGCGTTCATTGCAATGGACTTCTGGAAAAACAGAAATCTGAACATCAAAAAGCAATATTAGAGGTACCTACACAACTTTTTGGAATATGGTGTAAGAATATGAAACATGAAAAATCAGATTACCTTTCGAAATATATAACTTTTATTTATGGAAACTAAGCATGATTCCCAAAAAATGAGGTTCTTCTAAGGTTGGTATGTTATATTTTTCCCAAAAAATAATGAATATGTTTGCATTGGTCCACTCGTTTGGTAAGCAAATGGTGGAATTTTGTGAAAAAAATTATATAGAGTTGTAGATAACAGGTGTGTCTAGTGCAGCGATATTTTTCCATATTTATTTATGTTATATTTTTTATTTTTCAAATTAAGGAAGTCAGTGATGCCCTAAAATGACAAGGTCGAGCGTTGGGTCCATCACATCTTGGTCTTAACATAGTCAATGAATGATATTTTTTTTTTAGGATGCAGGTCTTTGTGTCTTCTTGTGCAAGTTCTTTTCCGTTTTTTAAATAGGTGAGACAATCAAAAGTTATAGCCGAAGCAAATAGCCTACCTTTTGTGTTAGATTGACATTAGTCCATTTAAAATTAAATAAAAAATAGAAAGAGATAATAGATTTAAATAAAAATTACATATTCAGAATCTACAGACAGAGCTGCACAAGTGTGTGAATTTTCATTAATAGTGGACAAGCATGGCATATGGAAAATCATGCATGAAATAGCAGTAGTGGTACAAAACAAGTTTTTATGTCATAAGACAGTGCAAACCACTTGGTTGGGCAACCCGAACCTAAAACCAAAGCAGCCAAGTCATCCACCATGTTGGTTGGAAAAAAGGTGCTGCCAAAATTCTAAATTTAAATCACGTGCACGCGTAGTTTAAACCATAACGCACACGCACTAGAAGTATGATCGTGCTCTCTGGGTGTGCATGCACTAAAAGCGCATGCGCACTGCTTTGTGCACGCGCGTTAAAGACCCGTGCGCACATTTGCTAAGTAAACACTTTGTTTCGATTTTATTTTCAAGCATTTGCAATGGAATGATGATGATGAGGAGGAGGATGATGACAATGATGATCAAATGAGGATGATCACTGTGATCATGATGGGGAGGAGGATGACAATGATGATGATGAGGATGATGACTATGATGATGAGGAGCAGGAGGATGACTATGATGATGATGAGGATGATGATGACAATGAGGATGATGACTATGACAATGATGATGATGATGATGATGACTATGATGATGAAGAGGATGAGGATGATGACTATGACAATGATGATGATGATTATGATGATGATGATGATGACTATGATGATGAGGATGACGATGTTGATGATGACGATGATGAGGAGGAGGATGATTATAATTACTATGATGATGAACAATGATGATGATGAGGAGGAGGAGGAGGATGAGGATGATGATCACGATGACTATTACTATGATGACAGTGATTATGATGATGACGATGATGATGATGATGATGATGATTGCGATGATGATGTTGATGACGAAGACGATGATTATGAGGAGGAGGATGATGACTATGAAGATGACTATGAGGATGAACAATGATGATGATGACGATGCTGACGATGATGAGGAACAATGATGATGATGATGATTGTGATGATGATGATAAGGATGATTTCAATGCCGATGATGGGGATGATGACTATGATGATGAGGATTAGGACGAGGATGATGATGATGATGACAATGATGACGAGCAATGATGGTGATGATGATGATGATTAGGATGAGCACGAGAATGATGATGATGACGATGAAGATGAGGAACAATGATGATGCTAATGATAGGTTTAGTTGAAACTTTGTTTTGATTTTATTTCCAAGCGTTTGCAATGAAATGATGATGATGAACAATGATGATGAGGAGGAGGAGGAGGATGACAATGATGATGATGACTATGATTTTGATGATGAGGATGATGATAATGATGATGATGACGACGATGATGATGATGGTGAACAATGATGGTGATGATGACGATGAGGAGGAGGATAAGGATGATGATGATGACGATGACGAACAACGTTGGTGATGATGATGATGAGGATGATGACTATGATGATGAGGATGATGAGGATGATGATGTTGATGACGATGATGATGAGGAGGAGGATTATAATGATTATGATGATGAACAATGATGATGATGATGATGATCACGATGACTATTACTATGATGACAGTGATTATGATGATGATGATGATGATTGCAATGATGAGGACGATGATGTTGATGACAAAGATGATGATGATGATGATGAGGATGAGGATGACTATGAAGATGACTATGAGGATGAACAATAATGGCGATGATGATGGTGATGATGAACAATGATGATGACAACGAGTAACAATGATGATGATGGCGATGATGATAAGGATGATTTCAATTACGATGATGAGGATGATGACTATGATGATGAGGATTAGGATGAGGATGATGATGACGATGACAATGATGACAAATAATGATGGTGGTGATGATGATGAGGATGAGGATGAGGACGAGGATGATGATGATGACGACAATGACGACGATGAGGAGCAATGATGTTGATGATGATAGGTTTATTTGAAACATTGCTTTGATTTTATTTCCAATCATTTGCAATGGAATAATGATGATGAGCAATGATGATGATGATGAGGAGGAGGATGTCAATGATGATGATCAGGAGGAGGAGGATGATGATGATGATGATGATTATGACAACGATGATGATGATGGTGAACAATGATGGTGATGATGACGATTATAATGAGGATGAGGATGATGATGATGAGGAGGAGGAGGATGATGATGATGATGACGACGACGAACAATGTTGGTGATGATGATGATGACAATGATGATGATGATGATGATGACTAGGATGATGAGGATGATGACAATGATGATGATGATGAAGATGATGATGTTGATGAGGAGGATTATAATGACTATGATGATGAACAATGATGGTGATGATGATGATGATGATGATGATGATTGCGATGATGAGGATGATGATGTTGATGATGAAGATGATGATGATGAGGAGGATGATGATGACTATGAAGATGACTATGAGGATGAACAATGATGGCAATGATAATGGTGATGATGAACAATGATGATGACGGCGATGTTGATGACGACGAGTAACAATGATGATGATGATGATAATGATTGTGATGATGACGATAAAGATGATTTCAATGACGATGATGAGGATGATGACTATGATGATGAGGATTAGGATGAGGATGATGATGATGATGACAATGAAGACGAACAATGATGGTGATCATGAGGATGAGGATGATGATGATGACGACGAAGATGAGGAACAATGATGATGATGATGATAGGTTTAGTTGAAACTTTCCTTTGATTTTATTTCCAAGCATTTGCAATGGAATGATGATGAGGAGGAGGAGGAGGATGACAATGATGATGACTATCATGATGATGAGGAGGAGGATGATGATGATGATGATGATGGCGACGATGATGATAATGGTGAACGATGATGGTGATGATGATGATGATGATGAGGATGAGGATGAGGATGAGGATGATGATGATGATGATGATGACGACGAACAATGTTGGTGGTGATGATGATGCAGAGGAGGAGGATGATGATGAAGAGGATGAGGATGATGATGATGATGATGTTGATGATGACGATGATGATGAGGAGGAGGATTATAATGACTATGATGATGAACAATGATGGTGATGATGATGATGATAATGATGATTGCGATGATGAGGATGATGATGTTGATGGCGAAGATGATGAGGAGGAGGAGGAGGATGATGACTATGAGGATGAATAATGATGGCAATGATGATGGTGATGATGAACAATGATGATGACGACAATGCTGACGATGATGAGGAAGAATGATGATGATGATGATGATGATTGTCATGATGATGATAAGGATGATTTCAATGATGATGATGAAGATGATGACTATGATGACGAGGATTAGGATGAGGATGATGATGACGATGACAATGATGGTGATGATGATGATGAGGATGACGACGGCGACAACGATGATGATGATGGTGAACAATGATGGTGATGATGAGGATGAGGATGAGGATGAGGATGATGATGATTATGATGATGATCACGATGACTATTACTATGATGATAGTGATTATGATGATGATGATGATGATTGCGATGATGAGGATGATGATGTTGATGACAAAGATGATGATGAGGAGGAGGATGATGATGACTATGAAGATGAACAATGATCGCGATGATGATGAGGAACAATGAAGATGATGATGATGATGATGATTGTGATGATGATGATAAGGATGATTTTAATGACGATGATGAGGATGATGACTATGATGATGACAATTAGGATGAGGATGATGATGACAATGAAAATGATGACAAACAATGATTTTGATGATGATGATGATGAGGATGAGGATGAGGACGAGGATGATGATGATGATGACGACAATGAGGAACAACGATGATGATGATGAGAAGGACGATGAAAATAATGATGATGAGGGTGATGACTATGATTATGATGAGGATGATGATGATGATGATGATGATGACGACGACGATGATGATGATGGTGAACAATGATGGTGATGATGACGACGACGATGATGATGACGATGACGAACAATGTTGGTGATGATGACGATGACAATGATGATGATGAATATGATGACTATAATGATGAAGAGGATGAGGATGATGTGGATGATGATGACGATGACGATGATGAGGAGGATTATAATGAATATCATGATGAACAATGATGATGATGATGATGATGATGAACAAGGAACTAGCATGCTCCCACCCGTGTGTTGGAGACTCAGCACTGAATAGTTGTACATTAAAAAAAATCAAGTCATCAACATCTGATTCTAAGTTAAATTTATTAGAAATTATGACATTAAATAAAACAATGACTAACCTGGTGTAGGTAGCTCTGTGTGCCATGCTCCTGCGTGGGAACCTGCTATGAATGCCCACAATGAGAACAACAATGTGGCACTGGTCTCGTCGAGCTAGATGGATCCACCTGGCTACCACCTATATCTGCTCTCCCTCACCCACCACCAGTAGACTATGCAGAAGTGTGTCTCTCGAGGGGGTCCTGCTCGCTTTGTGAGGACATAGCCAAAAATTCGGTATGCCTAAGAAGGTGTCGTGTGGCACATCTAACGGACTCATGGATCTCATCTAGCCCGCTACCTAACCCAGGGGGTTGAGGAGGCGGGTTTGGCTCTCGCCTAGGTGCAGTAGGTCCTCTGAGTGGGTTCCGGTGGGTGTGAGGTCGATCTTGGGCTAGTCCAAAACCGACGCCCTAGGACTCAGTGATGTCAAAGTAGTTCACATGGAACCCTAACACAAACTCAGCCCACAGTTTCCTGAGAAAATACTGTGGGACCTCAACATTGTTGCATGGAGGCTTGTCGAATACTATGAGCCATCTCTTCCTCCACTGTTCTCTCCATGCCTGGTAATTACACCAGTTCATGCAAACTCGCCTCTTCCTCACATTTGGAAGTTGTCCTGTTCTAGGTTCTGTAAATTTGCTCCATAATTGGGCTTTTGTGATATTCAGGTTTTTAATATCCTCTTTGGACATACCAGTGCTATAATGCTCTCTCATTCGAGCCCTATATTCGCTCAAACTGGTTATCTCACTATGGGAAATGTTGATAGATTATATAATGTTTTGTATTGATGTGGCGAGGGAAACCCAAGAGGGTTCCCTCGTGTTCTTCAATTCATCATTCAAAATTCTTAATTGGTTTAAATCCACGTGTAATTCATCTTTGGGGTTTTCTTCGTTTAATTCGAGGCTTGGGTCATCTGTTTGGTTTGTTTCATTCATTTCTTCGGATGGTTCATTAGTATTGGTCATTGTGGTTAGGTAATTTGTACCTGCAATATCAATTTTTCCCATTTCAATTGATTTTCAATTTCTTTTTAATTTTGTATTTTATTTTAAAAACAATAAAAACAATGAAATAAACAAAAAAAATTGCATTCCTACTCTATTTATCTTACTCCACCGTTGTTTTAGGCGATTTGCACAAGTTGGTTGGGCTCCTTGGGAGTCGAAATTGTCTCCTTGGGGTCGAATTCGGCTCCTCCTTGCGTGCTTGCAGGTTGCAAAACAATACAAATTGTTTTTTTTTAATACACATGGCCTTTTTTCTATAGCGCCAACCCGCACACGCGGCCAAATGTGAGTGCGCATCCAGATGCGTGTGCGTGTCCTGAGGCGCATGCACACTCTTATTGTCCACATTGGCAATCCGACGTGGAGGTTCGTGAGTCCGAAGTGGAAGCACGTGCGCGCATCTGTTAGGTGGGTGCGCGTTGTTGATTTAGCCTCCCATTGCATCATAATTGGGTAGCAGCTTGGTGTGGATGCCCATAATCGTATTAATAGTTGCATAGTCTTCAACAAAGACTTTTAATTGATTGGTCATTATTAATACCAATGAAACTTGTTAATTTGTTAGTAGATTTTTTTTTTTTCACACATAAAGTCTACGCTTTGAATTTATTCTTATATCAAAATTTAGTAAAAATTAAACATTACAAAAATTTAGTAAAAATTAAACATTACAAAAATTTCATAAATCTAAAGTTACCCTTACACTGTCCCATGGAAACTAACTGGCAGATTAGATGCAAGGAGAAAGAAGCTAACTCTTCCGTATTCACTAGTCTTTAAAAAAAGGAATGAGATAATGGACTTGTATTTGAATATTTTCACGCGTTTTGCCTCCCGCTTCTCCGCTCTTAGATGATGATAATCTTTGCACCTGGACATTCAGGGTCGTCAAGGCAGCAGTTTCGAGCCTTTGACCAAGCACAGCCACTGGCCCGCCAGGTATGGGTTTTTGAACTATTGGTTTACCATCGAAAATCGGCAAAAGAAGATTAAGACAGGTGCCGTGTTGAAGATACCGTGTTGCCCAGGTGGTTCAATCCAGCTGCCTATGCGTGTCATTCTTTCTGACCTAAATTTATTTGTCAACTTTGCCATCAATGATTCTAGGGCTTCAAGTAAAGTGCTGTGTAGGTAGAGTCTCCATACAGGAATGATTTTAGGGCTTCAAGTGAAGTGCTGTGTAGGTAGAGTCTCCAGATAGTTAGTATTTTGTTTGGAGGTTCAGAGAAATATAAGCACTCCAAATCCTTTTAGAGAGGACAAGGAGAGGCTACAGCTAATTTGAGTGCGTTTTGCAGTTTTTGGTTGTGGGCAATCGACATTAACATTAGATCCGCTTAGCCCAATGGACATTTATGCTGCCGGGAATGCTTCGAACATACTTAAGGATCAGCCCAAGAACAGCAGAAAAGGTATCTTATTTGCTGATGTTTGATTTCACTTTCACATAGATTCATTTCATTTATGGATTAAGACGATGGCCCGCTCTTTTAGATTGAAGATTGCACCTTGCAACAAATTCGTTCGTGTCAATTTAAGATTGTTAAGAGAGTGAGCTAAAGTACTTTAGTTAATTTGTACCTAAAATTTGGCTATGCAGTTGTTGAAATGCATAATCATGGTACTTTAGTTCATTTGTACCAAAATTTTGACTTAAATTTGGGTATGCAGTTGTTGAAATTGCATAATCATGGTACTGTAATTATGGTATTGTAGGAGTTATGGGTTATGGCAGAGGCTAAATCTAGTTGTTGAAATTGTATAAATCTAGTTGTTGAAATTGTATAATCTGAGTAGTGGTTGAAATTACATAACCTGAATATTGCATGAGTTATAAGAATTGTATAATCTGAGTAGTAGTTGAAATTACATAACCTGAATATTGCATGAGTTATAGGTTATAAGGAATGGAGGGCGCTACGGTGGTTGAAATTACATAACCTGAGTACTGCAAGAGTTATGGGTTATGAAAGACGTTAAATGTAGTTGTTGAAATTGCATAAGCATAATTTAAGTACTCTTGGAGTTACTGGTTCAGGAGTTATTGGTTACTCTTGGAATTACTTGTTCAGGAGTTATTGGTTATTGTTCGTTATGGGGGTAGGAGTTACTGGTTCAGCAGTTACAGCGTTTATAGTGGCTGAAATTGCATAATATAGGTACTCAATGAACTATAGGTTATAGAAAGATTATAAAAAGAGCTAAATTTACTTTTCAATCAAACTTACAATAATTTCAGCAATCAAAATGACAATTTCACCTTAAAAAATTGTCTCTCCGCCAAATTTTTCTGACATAAATGCCAAAAGTAAAGTAATCTTAGTTCACACTCAAAACCATCTTTAAAAGAGATGATATGAGATTGTTAGATGGGTTTTACCGTTATGTATGTTTGTGTTTATGTTTGGTGTTTTTCAAAACATGTATCTTCATTCATATACATTGAATGGTGCAGCCGAGCATCATCTGTCGAGGGTAAATCCTCAGATGATGCAGCAGGTGCTTACAATTCGAGGATTGCCAAAGGAAATAAGACCCGAGTCCAGGGATGGTAAGCCTCATATATATAATAATCAGGATCTGGTAGGATCTTTGCAGCCTCATCAGATAAACAGCGATTCAAGTCGGCCTGTGGCAAAAAATTATTGCCTGCCTTTAACACTGCAATTACAACAGCAGTCCTTCGGCAACAACCCAGATCAAGAAGCAGTTAATCCTCTCGCCCACACAGCAATTTCTAGGTAATTGCAGCTTCCTGTCCAGAGTCAGAACATGATGGTTGCAAGCTTATTTATTTCTGTTCATATTTTAATCCGTTCTGTCATGATTTGTCTGAATAACTGAACGTTGGTCGTTTGAAGGCCGGCTTCATTGGTTCAGTGTGGCAATGGGGATGATAAACAATCTCCTCCACATCCTCCATTAACAATCTTCTACAACGGGACTGTGAAAGTTTACGATATCTCTGCACAAAAGGCAGGCTGATCTAATATAGCACCCAAAATCATGTTTGAATTACTTGTAGTTTCTTCCATTTTAGCGGAGTATCGCTTTGATTTCAGCCATTACGTGTTTTGTTGGCCAGGCTAAAGCTATAATGACGTTGGCTGGCATAATACTGGGTTCTCCTCACCAAAATCCTACAGTTAAGCCCATAACAGCGGCTTCCAGCAGTCCTATTAGCTCCATAAGCAAATCTACAGTCCGTCACATGACATCTTTAGGTAAGAGGTCGAATTATGTTAAAATGGTGAAAGTATAGAATTTAGGAATAGTTAAATCTATGAGAAGCGAATCATTGAGTAACAATCTAAAATTTATGTTTGCCAGATCTGCCTATTGCTCGGAAGCAATCGCTGCAACGATTTCTAGAAAAGCGAAAGGACAGGTAATTAATTAATTAATTAATTTGCACTTTGGATTTAGGTATAAATTTTGCAGACATGGTTTCTCTGTTTGTATCATTCATCCAGTCACTTACAGATTGAATAAGGCGACTCCATATGGTAGCGAGTTCAATTCCAAGCGGCGCGCAAAAGACGGGTTACCTGGAGAAGGAAATATATCATCTGCATAGGATTAATATCTCCTCCCCTCCCCACTCATTCCCCAACATGCAAATCCAGACACGTATTATTTGCATTAGTTCTATTTGTATTATTGTGCAATGCATATCTTGGGAAATATTAGAGAAGACAAAATCCATGTTCTTATTACATACTAAATGAATTTTAAATATCTCGTTTCTAAATCCTTATTACAAATTATTAATTTAACTAGATTGGCTAGCTTAAGTGATTGAATGCTATTTCTAAATCCAATATTAATTAATTTACTATATTTCTTTTATAAAGTTTATATATATTGGTTTCTAAATAGATAAAGGTTTATATATATATTTGTTTGTAAATAGAAGATTGATTAATTCATTATATTTTCTTTTATGAACTTCATATATGTAATTAATTTTTTTTTTATGAGCTTCATAATTTTTTTTTTTATGAGCTTCATATATGTGTATGTGTTTGTAATTTATGGTCAAAGCTTAGACCACTAAGAACAATATTCACGAGAAGAATTTGGGTACAACTTTACTTAATTTGGACTTTTAGACATAAAATAAGAACATTATAGGTGTTTAGATATTATTTTATATTATGAGTTTTTTTATTTTATTTATGAACAAAATTAATCTTAATATAACAAGTAAATAACCAAGATTCATTTTATGGTCTTAGTATATTACTAGCACCAACCATATCACTAAAATTAATATGTTCGAAATACCAACCATATAACTAAAATTAATATTCACTAAAATTAATATGTTTGAAATACCAACCATATCACTAAAATTAATATGTTTGAAATACGAGTATATATTTATTTGACATATTGATAATGTTTTTTTTACTAAAGAATGTGTCAATTACTTGTATCTAATAGTTAAGCTAATATAACAAGAACTTAAGTTATGCTTGTTAAGTTCATAGTTGAAGCTAGGCTCATAGTGGTATCATCATTGGAGTTAAGCTAATAGTTGTACATCTAATAGTTAATTTAAAAGTTAATATAAAGCTTAGGCTATGCCTTATGCACATTAAATCTACTCCCAATTGCCATATGGAGTTCAACTCTCACATAATTTGCACTTTACCTAAGTGATTGTTCTTGGTGCATGGTTTCACTGCAATGAAGGTCAACTTCTCATGCTAAGAGATGCAGTTCATCTAAATTTATTTTAATAGTTATATCACTATTAAATCAGTCTAATAGTTATCTAATATAACGGCGATTAGAGTTGAAGTTAAGCTAATAGTTATAAAGTCATTGGAGTTAATCTAATATTTAAGCAATATAATATAACAATGATTAGAGTTGAAGTTAAACTAATAATTGTAAAATCATTGGAGTTAAGTTAATAATTGTATCTAATAGTTAATTTAAAAGTTAATATATTGGCAATTGCAATTCAAGTAAAAGTCGTGATTGGAGTTGAAGTTAAGCTAATAGTTGTATCATCAATGTATTTAAGCTAATAATTAAATAGTTGTATCTAATAATCGAATAGTTGAAGCTGAAGTTTTTCTTTTTCCAACCATCAAGAATTGTACTACTTATCAGATGCTAACTAAGTTATTTTTAATTTTTTTGAAATTGTTAATTATGAGTTAGACTAACCTCCTTTAAAAACAATCGAAAACCTAATTATATCTATATATGGAAAACCTAAAAATGTAATATGAACTGTATATTAGCTAGATGTCCAACTAAGAGATGTGGGAGTTTATTAGGAGTTTGGAAGAGTTTATTACTAGTTCCAACTATTTTATTAGGAGTTCAACTTTTACATGACTCTCACATTAGCTAGACTCTTAGATGTCAAATGCACTTGGAATAATAGGCCTTAAGTGATTAGAGTTTAAGTGATTAGAGTTTAAGTTAACCTAATAGTTGTAGAATAATTGGAGTTAAACTAATAGTGTACATATAATAGTTAAGCTAATAGTTATCCAATATAACTATGATTAAAGTTGAAGTTAAGCTAATAGTTCTAGAATCATTGGAGTTAAGCTAAGTTCTAGAATCATTAGAGTTAAGATAATAGTTGTATATAATAATAGTGCACTTAAGCTCATAGTTGTATCTAATAATCAAATAGTTGATGATTAATTTTAATTTTTACAACTATCATTAAGTGTACTTATCACATGTTAATTAAGCTATTTTTCTTTTTTTTTGAAATTATTAATTATTAATTTTTGAACGAGAGCCATAAAATCAATCTAAATAGTACAGTTGTCTCATTCTCGTTTAATCTTGGACGACGCTCATAGAATCAATCTGAAAAGTACACTTGTCTCACTCTCCTTAGTAGATGAAAAAGCATAGATTGTCTCCTCAGTAGATGAAAAAGCATAGATGGTAGTCCACCCCAAAATTCTAACATATATACACCGTGGGCGTAATTATGTTTAAATAGGCTTGATTAAAGTTTAAATAAATTTTATTTAAATGAACGTTAAAAAAAAAAGATAGTAATATTGGTGTTTTATTATTAAATAGTATTTGTTTTATGTTTATATTAATCAATTCAATGTTTATTTGGTAACAAAATTAACCTTAATGTAACAAGTAGACAACCAAGATTTATTTTATGGTCTTAGTATATTATTATGTTTAAATGGGCTTGATTAAGATTTAAATAAATTTTACTTAAATAGGCATTAAAGAAAATGATAGTAATAATGGTGTTTTATTATTAAATAGTATTTTTTTTATGTTTATATTAATCAATTTAATGTTTATTTGGTAATTAGTTTAATGTTTAGTTTTTGTTTAACAATTAACCATTTCCACAAAACTAAGTAGCTAACTATAACTATCAACATTTGGTAATCATTTTACTTATAACTTTACTAATTAATTAAAACTATCCAACTTATACTTTAAAAGTAGTAATTTTAAAAATAACAATTTTAAATTTTAATTACAATTATCATAATAATATTTACAATTATTTAGATTCAACCACAATGTATATACAGTTATAGTTTTACAATTATGTATCAATTTAGTTTTATAATTATGTATCAATTTTTTATTTTTACATCATTTTGGAGGTTACAACACACTTATACATATACAATTATTATATTTATACTTGTTATTTATTATTTATATAATATGGTTGTTATTTTTCTTTAATTTAAGTTGTTATTATCCTTGTCTTTTATCTTTGTTCACATCTAACGTAGAACCCCATATTCAAACTTCAAGGGAGCATCGAATGGTCAACATTGTAGTTTTATTTGATTTGAACTATCTTTATTATTATTATTTTATTTTAAGTTGCTATTATTTTTGTTTGGTCACATCTAAAATAAAGATCCTAACCTAATATTCAATGGTCAACGCTGTCCAAACGGAAAATCCAAAAGTTAACGCCCTACACATGGGATGGGGTATGAACTTTTGTATTGAAAATTCCATATTCAATAACGGGTCTTTAAATAAGAAGTCGTTTATTTATCTTAAGTTTTGTTTTTTAAATGTATTTTGAAAATTAGTAAAAATTTATTAAAAGAATCTAATAAACTTTAAATGGGAAGTGTTTAAATTATGTTTTAGAATTTATAAATAAATTTAGTATTTTTAAATATTTGATGGTAATTAGATTATATTATTTTTATTATTAATATATATTTAATTTTAAGATTTAAAAAAAAAATTAACTAAACATCCAACCAAACAAAACAAATAATTTAATAAAAATATTTTAAAATAAAAAATATTTAAACTATATTTATAAATAAATAAAAAATAAAAACATATTTTATTTGAAAAGTTTAATTAAAATGGAGATACATAAAAATTTAAAGCAAATCCAATTTCCAATAATAAATTTAAAAATGGACATACTATTCTAAACATCAAACAAAACAAATAATATAATAAAAAACTTTAAAAACAAAAATATTTAAACTATATCTTTAAATAAATATAAAATATAAAATATAATTTTTTTTGAGAAGTTTATTTAAAATGGAGATACATAAAAATTTAAAGTATCATCCAATTTCCAATATTAAATTTAAAAATGGACATAATATTCTAAATATCAATTTTTTAGTTACTGAAATTCTAAAATATAAAATGGAAATATAAAATGTCAAAGTTTCATAGAATTATTTTGATGATTCTAAAATCACTTTAAAATTGGAGAAAATCTTCTATAAAATATAATTATTTTGATAATCATGAGATTATTTTAAAATTGGAGAAAATCTTGTATAAAACTTATAATTGGAATAAATTTTAAAATATAAACATAAATGGATTTGTTCAAGGTAATGGTGGTCTTTCTTGACATGTTAATGGCAATGCAAACTTGAAAAACAAAACTATATCAACTTGGAGGGATGATTCTTGATACTTCTGCAATGAATTTGAATACGATGTAAAAAGATGAAATGTAGGAATATGAAATAGCTTTCTAAATATATGATTTTTATTTTTTGAAATTGTGTATAGCTAGGTGAAATTTTTGTTTTCCCACCATTGGTATGTTAAGTTTCATGCAAAATTTAGCGTATGTGCTTGCTAGTGTAACCTTACAGTACCTAAATGATGGAATTTTGCTACAAAATTTATAGAGATGTAGATAACATGTAGATCTAGTGCATGACTAATTTTTCAAAATTTATTTTCTTAATTTGATGTTTTCTTAATTATAGAATTCAGTTTATTGTTTTTTTTGTAAATAAAAAGGACTATAGTACTAAAGAAATTTGATTACATAGTGCTCTTGCAGAGTTCCAAGGTCAACATGCATTTATAGCAATAATAACATTAAAACATCTCCTCACTAGTCTGGTTGGGACTCCAAAAATTGGATCTGTCCTTACTACAATTGGGCTTTACTTCTACTGCTATTTTAAAAATACTTAAGGATGATAAAATAAGCACAAAGAGTACTCTATGACTCCGCAAAGCATCAGACAGGATCTAGGTCGCAGTCCTCTCCTCCTAAGTTTCTCACCTCGATTCGTTTACCTTTCCCAGCATCCTTCAGCTCCTTCGATGCCCCGTCCTTTGCATGTTCGCTATGGATCCCACTTCGACCGGTGCGACCTGCCTCAACACTTTGCAGATTCAAGGTATAGAATTTTAAGCCCATCTTGGCTGCCATAAGATCAATATTTCGATGCATCAAATGACTATCATGGTGATGCTCCTTCCAAGTCTGTACATGCTCCTCTTCACCTTGGCGCTTACCCTCACTATCCATGGCTACATGGGCCATCGTATTTTTCATGACCCAGTATACCATGAGCATCCTATAATAGGCTCACGCTCTCCCTGTAGCGGTTCCTTGATCAATCACCCATTCCTCCACTTGTGATCGAATTTACTCCATGGGGATTTTCTGCACCTCCTCCCACAACTCCTTCTTAATAGCTTATATTTTGTCGCGTACCACAAGAGGTATGCGCTCCTTGAAGAAAGTGGTCGCCACCCTGGCCTAAGATTGAGCCCAAGTGGCTCTTTCCCCAGTTCCTCCCCTCCTACCAGCAGTGATCCCTTTCCCTCCTCACCCTCTCGACCCCTACCCAAAACCAACTCCAGCATTAACTCGCCTCTTCGACGCCCTCCTTGCAGATAGAAAGTAATTTCTAACAATATTATGCGACCTCGTGACACCCCACCAATCTCTTTGTAGCTTTCAGGCTTGCTCACCAATAGCTAAAACAATTACCTTAATAGGGTTGCATGAAATGCAGATGACAATGCCTTGTCTTTCACTCTATATTAAAGCAAGGACACCCAAAATTGCTATAAATGGGAGGCGTCTTCCATCTCTCGTCCCATCTTTTCTTCCTCTGAGAGTTGTATTAATCCTGGTAGTCTGCATGATGAAGATCTTATTCACCTGGTGAGGAGGATGAATCATATCCTGCCCATATCTCTGCATTCGGTTGTCCCTATACTATCTCATACCTTAGTCGAGGGTAGGTGGATATTTTCCTATCCTTGTTCGATGATTATTGTATATTTCTTTACACATTTGTCATGTCCCTTTGATGCTAGATGTCGTGGCTGTAGGTCACCTTCCTGCTTCCACTCACTTTTCCTATCGCCGCATGATATGCGCTTGCTAGGTGTCTACATTGATTCACCTAATATTCACTCCCAAAGTCATCCAGATTGCCTACCCTTGGTTACCGACCTCCACCTACCCCTATATTATCCATAAGGTCAACAACCTTATTAGCATCCCTCCTGACATGGTTGAATGACATGGCAGTGTAGGTGGCGATGAGATCTCTTAGGGATTCCACTGCACTCAGAAGGAACCATCTAAAGGATACTTTTTCCGTCGATTAATCCTTAGACAGATTCTTCACCATCTAGAGGATGAATTTGGAATCTCCCTCAACCGTAATTAGGAACCAGCCCTCTCTAGAAACAAGCATGAACCCTTGAATAAGGATTTCCAACTCGACATAAAAGTTAGTTTCCACGCCAATGGAACCATAGAATATTTTCATAATACCCCCTGTAGCATCTCGTCAAATGCCCCAATACCCAGGTTTCCCCTTGACGCTCTGTCGAAGTTAAGGTTGAAATATCTAGGTTGCGGATCGGACCAAAAGTTTGGGCTAGATGGCCGGTAGACTAATATTTTTTTCCTAATCCCTTCCAAGTCAACCCTACTGATTTCCCATCCAACGGTTATTTGAGCCTACACTTCTGTGAGATCCTTGTCCCTCTCGTCCCATTACTTGCTCCTAACCATCTCCTAAAGGTTATGGACTAGCCTCTTCAAGACTTCCTCTTCGTTGTAATTTTTATCCCTGTATATATGAATATTTTGTTCCTTCCATAGAGTCCATAAAATAATTCAATAGGAACATCATCCATAACATGCCCAAGATTGGGTTTTTAAATGCCTTAACATTCCATTCTTTGAGGGTTACATCTGGTTGTTCCCAAATTCAATCACTTTCACAGAATATCATCGCTCCCCTATCCTATAGAGATGAGGAGAAGGGGTATCCATCCAGGAGTTAATTCATGGGTGATTCCATGAAGGTGGGTAGCACTTTTTGGCCAAATTTGACGATGAAAACCTGATTTTTTACTCATGTGCTAGATAGAAGCCCTCAAAACACATATATGCCATGTGGATTTTGACTTGTAGTAAAAAAGTAAATTCTAGAATGTTATGTTGGCTTCCCAATGATATTCCTTTTAAAATATTTTGATGTCATTTAATGTGTTAAATTTTTGCATTTAATGAACTGTGTGACCTTAAAAATTTGAAGAAGTTAATAAGTGGCTCGTGTCCAACCCCAATAATTCAATCTTAGATTAATAATTATATATATATATATATATATATGAGCATCATCTACACAAAACGTACTGTGGTATGCATATTTTTTTGTTAATTTATTTCGCAATATACAATTATTTATTATTTTTCGAAAGTGACCACATTTGATTTCAACATCATTTTATACACATGTGTGTCCATTCCATCTTTTTTTTCACTGTTTTCAAAAATTGAAAAACCAAAGATACCCTTTTGAAGATGACACGTCGATGTGTGGGTTGTGCATTTTTAAGAAATTTTTGGATGTGTATTTTTTATCCTGCAGAATTTTCTTTGAGTTGCTTCGAAGTTGTTGTCATGAGTTAAAGTGTAAGTTTTAGAACTAATTAAAAAAAACCCATATGAATGCCAAAACACATGCATGATACCTCAATGGATATAGGATTCAGTGATGAATCTATCGGTATAAACTTTGCTCAGTTATGTGCCATGAATGGCAAGGTTTACACCACGTGAAGACATAGAGAAATATTGCTTTTCTTGTAAGAGGAATAATTCTCTGTTTTTCAGGCCCTTGATTGAGGTATGTAGCTTGATCGAGGTATTCAAATCCCTTGACCTAGGTTTTAACAGTAGATCCATCGAAGGTTTATTAGACCCTCGTTCGAGGGTCTAATAAACTCTCAATTGAGCTACTGTTAAAAACTCTTTTTATATTTTTTTTGCACAAGGACCTCATTCGAGGTTTTATTAAAACCTAGATCGAGGTCTTAAAATATAGATCGAGGTTTTCTTAAAACCTATATCGAGGTCTTAAAACCTATATTGAGGTTTTCTTAAAATCTAGATCGAGGTTTTGATAAACCTTTGATCAAGGTTTTAACACCTCAATCGATGGTTTAAGAAAGCCTTAATCGAGCACTTGTTAAACCCTCGATCGAGGGTTTAAAAATTGATCGATTGAGGTACATTTTTGTGTTTTTTCTGAAAGCGCCTTGCCAAAAAGTGTAATCCACCTCCACGGATGCACCCTCATAGTTTCTTCAGTCTTAAGGTAGAGCAGGCATGGAGAGGGTCCTTGAATCCCCCACTTACTAAGATTCTTCATCATCAAAATCCTTCATTTTAGAACTAGCCAGCTGAAGGTGTCCATTTTTTCCATGGATTCATATCCCAAACCTTCCTCCATATTTCTTCCCTCTCGCCCCCTCCTCTTGTCTTGATGTCGTAGGATTACTTGATGTGGAAATTTCCTTTTGGAAAAGAACCCCATCTTAGCTTGTCATCCCCATCCTGTCTATGGATATATCTTTCCTTGAGAATGCCCATGAAGGTTGGAGTTTCATCACTAGTTAGTATTCTTTCCCACCAGTCCTGTTCTAGCCAATTTTTGTAATCACCTCCATTTGTTTCTAGCCAGTAGTGGCGCACCTTGGTTTTTCCCTCCCTCAAACCACTTTATCTTATGGCCTCGCATCTATGATCTTCCTCTAATTTTGGACGTTGATTCCATGAGTCATCCTAGAAGTTCGCACTCCTACCATCTTTGATTTCTGAGAAACTATGATCCTGAACCAACTTCTTATTACTTTGGGATTTCATCTATATATGTGACCCAACCTTATCCTCATTTAACTTGACCAAATCACCAGCTAAATTGTCTCTAGAATATTTCACATTCCATGATTTAGCCCACGGTTCTGAGGATTTGGTTACACCATCTCCACCAAATATTCACCCCTTTAATTCCACTCACCACCTCTGGGTCCCTAATGCACATAACCCCTTTATCCTTAGGCTGACAAACTTTATCCCACCCTACAAGCGAAAATTTGGCTTTCTCTTCCCTACCCCCCAAGAGGAAATCTCTCTGAAGGCCACAAATTTCCTTGAGAATCACCTTTGGCGCTGATAAAACCGACAGGAGATATATCAACATCGCTTGAAGTACTGCTTTGACCAGGATCAAGTGACTTGGGAGGTTAAAAGGTCGCATCGTCCAAGTCGTAACCTTATTACTCATCCTATCTATTAAATCCTGCCAGGAAACCTTCCTAATGGTCCCTTTAGCTAGCAGGGCTCCCAAGTACTTGGAAGGAAGATAACCTTTGGAAAATCCAAGGATCCTCAATATGTTCCTCTAGGAAACCTTAGATGATATGAAGAAGAAGAATTAATATTTTCCAGGGTTAAATTCGAGCCCTGATGCCTTAGGAAACAACATTAGACTTCTCTTGAATGCTTGAGCCTCTTGTACTGAAGGGTGCCCCATTACCATTATATCATCCACAAACTGTTGGTGATTTTGTTTGTCCATTCCCTCATGGAGCTTTAAGCCCCTAGTTTATCTTCTAGCCGATTGATCTTGTAGTAATCTGTTAATCCCCTCATCCATAAGGTTGAAGAGGAAGGGAGACAGGGGATCACCCTGTTTATTCTCTCTGGTGGGGTTCATTATTCAGGTTAGAGACCCATTCAACAATATAGAGTAGAATGGATTGGTAGCAAAATTCATGATCTATTCAGTCCATTCTCTTCTAAAACCATAAGCCCCTAACATAATTCTCATGTACTGCTAGCTTAGCTTATCATAAGCTTTAGCTATATCTAGTTTAACTAACATACTCAGTTTTTTGGTAGACTTCAGAGAATGAATGGTTTTGTGAACCAGGATAATTCCATCCAGAATTTGTCTTCCTTCTACAAACCCTGATTGTTCAGGGATAATCAAGTTTAGGAGGATTGGATTTAGTCTATTGGCTATAACTTTTGAAATTATCTTATAGATAACATTGCACAGGGAAATGGGTATGAACTTTCTTGGTGCATCAACTCCTTCCACTTTGGGCACGAGGGTAAGAAAAGTTGCATTAAAATACTTTAGGATTCTGTGATATTTCCTTGATTCTTCCACTATTTCCCAAACTTCCCGTTTTATCATATACCAAAAGTGATGGAAGAAGTTGTTCGTGAAACCATATGGTCTTGGAGCTCTCCCAAGATCCATTTGGTTCATGGCCTGCTCCACCTCCTGCAAGTCGATGGGGTTGACCGACATTTTTTTCTTCTGTTGGGTGAAAACCTTAGGAATGAGTCTGGTTATCTTTTCTATATCCCATTTCCTACTAGCTTGATCTTTAGACATGATTCCCTCAAAGTGTTGGATCAATTCTTCTTCTATCTCTCCCCTCATTTCAACTTGACCACCCTCAGTCTTTCGTAATTTGTGGATTTTTGACCTTTGACAATTTTTTATAACTGTGTTGTGTAAGAATTTGGTATTCTGTTCACCTTCTCGAAGCCATTGATTCCTTGACTTGTGTTTTCAAAAAATATCCTCTTGTCTTTCTCGGGCTTTGAGTTCAGTGAGAATAGTTTTCTCCTCCTATCTAATTTCTTCTCCCCACCCTTCCTCCATATGTTTTTTTTGAATGGCCTCTAGTCCTTCAATTAGTATTTTCTTGTCTTGGAATATATTCTCAAAGTCTTCTTTGTTCCACGTGTGGATCCTAGATTTCAAAGCCTTCAGCTTCTGCTGGAATTGGTACAGCCCTATCCCCATTGGGGGGAACCATCTCCTGCCATCATTTCCATACCAACTCCTTAAAGTATTTATGTTCAAGCTAGAATTGCTCAAATCTAAATGGTTTCCTGATTGGGTGATCTGACCAATCCTATTGCAGGCTTATAGGCCAATGGTATGAACTAGCTCCTGGGAGGACACTAGATGATATTTCTCCTATTCCCCTGACTATGTCCTCTACGACTAGGAATATTTCAATTCTATATGCCACATGGTGTATTTCTCCTTGTCAATTTCTCCACGTATACCATCCGTTTCTAGTTTCCATATCCACCAATTGACTTTTTTCCACAAAATCCCTAAAGGATTCCCAGAATTTATCCCAATTCCTCCACCCCCTTCTTTTCTCCTAGTGAAGTTATCAGATTGAAATCCCACCCTAATATCCATGTACTTTTCCCTATTTGATATTTTATCCAATCAAGAACTGTATAAAATTTGGTTTATGGGGGAAGAAACTAGGCCCATATACGTGCCCAGGGGTTCCCCTTACCCTAGTTTCAAGAATGGTGAAACTTTCTAACAACGCAAAGCGATTCACCCTCCATTCTGATAAACATATTGAGTCAGGAGGCCATCCCCATGGAATCCAATTCCATAGCCTTACATCCTTTCCAAATCTTTTTTCCTAACTTTTCGAGAGTCTTCAACTTACACTTTGTTCCTATAAAAAAAGATATCTGGATTCTACTTTTTTAACTTCCTTGCATGATTTTCTTGATTTTCCTCAAATGGTTTCATCCCCTTATGTTCCATGACACTACCTTCATTAGATTAATCTATTTACTTTAGAAAAGTCTGCTACTATCATTGGGTATTGGTATGATTCTAAGAGTTTGACCTCGGTTCTCTATTTTTTTGTCTCTTTCCCTCATTTCATATCCTCATCTAGTTGCTTCCTTTTTCTCCCTTTCTGAGGATCCATCACTATCCCAAGCTGCCGTCGATATTTTTTCTTGATGATTGCTTCTTAAAGGAGTTCCAATTTCCTTCTTGAGATATACCCCTTCCCCTTCTCCTCACATTCCTTCTCGATGGCCTCTATCTATTCCTCTGGCTCCTACTACTTACCTACTTCGACTCTTTCTCCTACCTTTGGTGATTCTAGGGATTTTTCCTTTCTCTCCTTTTCCTCATCCTCCCCCCTCTCCTCCAAGATCCTAAAAGGATTATTATTATTTATCCCTCCTCCTTGGTGTCCCTTGTTTTATTGTTGTTGTGAACCCGATATAGTCTTCTTCCTACTCTGGGCTTGGACAAAACCTTGTTTTTCCTCTTCCTTCCCCTGAGGATGGGTGTTTTGAGGGGGCTACTAACTCATCTTGTGGCAATTCTGACTGAAATGACCACAGTCATGAAACTTCCTACATATGAATGGGATGCACTCGTAATCTATTGGTTTAGCCCATTCCTCATCCTGCTAGTTTTAGCTAATAGCTTCTGGGATCTCCTTAGATAGATCCATATATATACAGATAAGAGAGAAAGTGGTTTACCTTTGTTGTTTCGTATGTTCTGCTATCTTTACAAATTTCCCAATCGTATTACCTATATCTTAAAAAATATCCATCTCCCAATACTCACATGGGAGGGAGAATAATATGATCCAAACTGGGGCCACCCTCATATATTCTTTCTCCGGGTTAAACCCCTCTTTCCATGGTCTAAGGTATAACCTTGCTGAGAAAAAGAAATACAGAAGTCCTTTAAGAACCTTGTCCCAATCCTCTTGGTTGAATAACATTATAGTGAAGAACCCCTTAGACCCCAGGTGAAGATCATAATGCCCTTTGGGATTCCATTTTCTCTTGATCCATTAGACCAAATCTCTCTCTTTCGGCCATATCCTGATGAATTTCCCAATCAAATATTTCTCCTTCCATAGTTCTACCTTTCCCCTTAATTTATATGATATGATCTGAAGGGTCGGGATTTCTTGGGCCCATGGGAGACAACCCCCCTACCCCATCTTTACCTCACTAGAGCCCATCTCCACATCACCAGTCAACCCTGATCTCTCTCTCCCCATTGCCTCGGCCATTCGTCTAATGTTTATTTGTCTCCATTTTCTTAAGAATGAACTGGGGAGGATACGACCCCCTCCTGAAATTTCCCCTCCATGATCACCCCCCCGCTACAACATAATGATGCCACCTTCTTAGCCTGGTGTTGATCCTCTTTCACTCTCATGTTCTCTACAGACCCGCAATACCTCACTGCCTCAAACCCTAGCTCATCACCCTGGGTCGAGACCTCAACCTTCTCTCATTAACACAACTATAAGAAGTCGGAATTCAATATATTATTGAAATGAGAAGGCCTTTTGTTAGTGTAGCCTAGAGGGGTCTTAACACTATCAAACAATTTTTTTAAATGGTAGGTTTTTGTGTGTTCTAGTGCATAGTATAATTTTGGTAAAAAATGCATAAAAATAAAAAAAGTTATAGCAAAAATGAGGATGCTTGTTTTTTAGGATTATATATAAGTGAAAAACATATTAAAAACAGTAAACAATATTACTTTGAAAAAAAATATCTCTGTAACCTATAGAATTGAGTTTAGGTGGGGCTGTAATATCATTGACAACAAATCTTTGTAGCATATCGAAAAAAACTTAAAAAAATGAAGACATAATATGATATTATGAAAATGAGAAGATTTCATTTTGGAGAGAGTTTGGAAAATATCTCTCTGAGATGAACACAAGGGTGCTTGTTTTGAAGGGTGAAAAGCAACAAGGGAATCCTTGTTAGAATTGCATAGTTGTGAAACCTTATAAATTATCCCTTGAAAATGACACTTATTAGAAAAAGGATTATGGCAATTTCTTTATAAAATAAAATCAACACCTAATATAAGGACCTTTCTCTCCTCTTTTACGGGGAAAATGAATGTGTAACATGGAACTTTAAACATTTTAATATAATTTTATCATCTAATGTTATTGATATATTTTTTAAATATGCTATACTTGTTTGAATTTTATATTGTTTTGAATTTTATGTTTGAATTTTATATTACTATACAAAAATTAATATACATAACTTTACAAGAAAAACATGATTAAGAGGGAAGAACCATATATTACCGTACATAAAATAAATACACATAGTTTTACAAAAACGTTCAAACCGGAGGGGATACTGGAATCATCCTTCAATCCCAGAAGCTCCCAAACCATTTATCTTCTCATTACACAAAGGATATACGCTTCTATTCCCATTACAAGTATGACTGCAATAGACTTCCATTGAAAAAAATATCCTTCCTATAACAAAACTTGGCCTATTACATAGATAATTTCATCATCCCTAGATCGAATCCATTAAAATGAAATCCATTTCAAAATGCATTCACAAAAACACAGAGTCAAAGAAGACATAATTAGATTGGGTCTGTCATTGGTGAGAGTCATTTTCTTCCGTCCTCAACCATATGGATCGATGATACACGAGCTGCATGTGACATTGGTGAATTGGTGTGCTTCGATACATGCTTGAAAGGAGGTGATGTGATGTACCTTTCTCCCTTCATGTCCAAAATATTTATCAGTAGGTCCTCCATATTTTTTAATATCTGAGCTACCCATTCTCGAAAACTCTCACACTACATCATAGCCAAAAGTTTCCTCAACACCCAATATTGAGTAAGGACCGCTTTAATTTCCTTCATCTCCATCAATGCTTCCATCTCGTTTTCTTCCGTTGATGTGATGGAATCATCGACGTGTGTGGGAATGTCCTCGATATACTCTTTCCCATGGTCCACCTCCACTAAACTTTTCTTTCCCAAGCCTTTTCCCCACACAAACCACACATTTCTTAGCTAAGATCTATCATCGTTCTCTAGATGAATGAAAAACATCGTCCTCTTCTCCTCCACCAGTGTTAACTTTGTCCCTTCTCCAACACATCCATCATAATTATTGCATCAAAATCCTTTCCATTAAATACTATTACAAGAAAAAGAAATTCGAAGTGTTTTTTACCTCAACCCTCATCAATGTATTTCGGTTTCCATTAATGGCCAAATCCTAAACAACCTTAGAAAGTGTAATACCCCAGTTTTGACCCCTTGTTATGCAATTGTACATATTGTAAATATTGTATTGAGATAATGGCATGGAGGCCAAGGCCCTGCCATTGATGAATGTTTTGTGGATGGGTGATCAAGGCCGATACCTATGGTGATAGTGCTAAGTCAAGCACGGTAGATATATTTTGATATATCATGTAAATGTACAAATTAATATAAAACCACAGCTAGCTATGGGACTGCAAACGTTAAAGAGATGGGGGAATGATTCCACAAGGGATAGGG
This sequence comes from Pseudotsuga menziesii, assembly GCA_001517045.1. Classification (NCBI taxonomy): domain Eukaryota; kingdom Viridiplantae; phylum Streptophyta; class Pinopsida; order Pinales; family Pinaceae; genus Pseudotsuga; species Pseudotsuga menziesii. The sequence continues at coordinate 250,069 of LPNX010001159.1, read as the reverse complement.
GGGGGTATTCAAACCCTTGAGCCAATGGGGGAAAACCCATAAAATTGTCAACTACCCATTTTGCTTTTTGTGCCTAGTCATCCAAAAGTGGTTGAGTTAGTTAATACATGGGGATGGGAAGAGTATGGGAGTGAAATTCGAATTGGGAAGCCACCCATTTTTGGGAAAATGTATTTTTTACTTCTTGGTAAAGTAAATTCTTAGAAATGCATGCCCATCACATTGTTCATCCATCTATTTTTCTCTATCACACGTTTTGGAGCTCTTGTTCGTTTTCCTTCACGTCTGGATTTTTTTTTCCATTCTTCCATGGATGGAAATTCATTTTGGTTTTGCTGAGTGAATGTGTAGCAAGGATTCATGATTTGGGGATTTTTAGAAGCCTTTTTGTCTTCCTCACACTACTAGAGCTTGTTGTGCATTTACCTACACGTTTTTCCATCATTTCCTCATATTCCTATACCAATGATTTCATTTTTGGTATTGTGCAGTGAATGGGAAAAGGAGACCCATGATTTGGTTTGTACGGAGGTCATTTTAGCCCCTGAAATGGCCAAAAACATTTTTTGAAATCATATTTCTCTCACATGGTGTTTTTCCCCATTTTTACTAGTTCGCTTTGGTTGTAAACCCATTTTTGGTTATGCTCAGTGGTTGGGAAGATAGATCCACTTTTTGGGTGTGAATAGAGTTCGGTTTTGCGTTTGTGAAGACATTGAATGTTTCTTGAAACGATTTGATCACTTGGGTCATTTTTCCCCATTTTCCATTTTCGATTTTGGTTCCGAGGATGTTTTTGTCCATACCCGAAACTTGTATTTTGTTGTGAAGTGCATCCTTGTGTTGGCTTGGCTGAGTAAGTCCAAGGAGTCCATCCGTTAGTGGGCTTACTGTGTTTGGAGGTGATTATTGGCTTGAATATGGGTGTATGGTCTTGCTGTGTGTAAGTCTGTGTTCCCTAGTTCCTTGTGGAAATCATGCCCAACTCTGGGGTGGCAATGATGATGAGATATTAATGAGCACACTTGCCTATGGTTGGGTGGAACATTGGAATGACATATCTAGTTGTAGGGAATCTTCTTCTCAAGATAAGTATTCTTGTGATTTATGAATTAATCTTTGCAACTATATGTGCTTGTTTTATGAATTATTAACATGTTGAATGATTGAATGAATGATCTTTGATTTCGTTGTGTAATTGCATTTTTATGCATATGTGTATGCATTTTATGTTAAAAACATTTTATATTATGTACATGGGGCTAGAGTTCCCAGATTGATGAACAACAACAGTGCATTCACGTTCTCTTCGTCATCGAGATGAGGGGAGGGGACATGGGAGAAAGTGCTCCATTGAACCTCATACAAGCGTGCTACAACCCATTTAATGTAGCGTTAGGGTGAAAACACGAAGTTGTATACACTATTTGCTTGTTTTTTGATAAAAAAATGAAAATTTTTATGTTTTTCAACTTAAACCCATACGTTTGCTATATGTTTTTCAACTTAGGAATTTCACCTTGACGTAAACAAAAGACGTTAAGAGAATTCTATCAGCCTCGTACTCATATGTTTTTGAATTTGTGTATGGACATATAGCAAGACAAATTTAATGGGCACTTACGACATATACTTTAAATTTTTAGGTTTGGATAATGGGTGACCTGTGCACCGTTAATTTTCTTTAGAGATGGTTATTCATTTTATGGAAACCAAATGTACGTTCATAATCTACGCAGATTGCAGTTTGCAATGGACTATATGTTGATGATTTTCATACCTAAACATGATTTTTTATTATTTTTCGAAATAACATACGTTTAAAAAATGGTTCCTTATTGACACATGTTTGTGTCCTCCCATTTTCTTTCAAATGTGTCTCTTATAATACAAACGTAAACTACCCTTTTGAAGAGGACAATGCAAGGAATATCCTTGTGAATGTTTACATTTTTTGTTGTTGGCATTGTGATTATCTTGAATTTTTTAGTGTGATCGATTCTTAAAACATTGTATAGCAACTTTGTGTTTTTACCCATTAGTAGGCATGTTTCATGTTGGATCTCTGGAAGCTTGAGATCCAAGGGGAGGAAGGCCTACTACTACCACATTAAATGGCCTACCACAGTGTGGATACTTTTTTTCCCTCAATAACCTATCATTATGTCCTAGTCATTTTAAATGGAGCATTCCATCATCCCATCTTGCTTCATTAATGAGACATGTTCGCATGATTTCCATTAATCCCCCTATCATCCACTGGTATGTGAACCAACATTCAAAACAAATTTACGGCCTCCATTTTCAATGTAAACATTTGCATGTGGATTATATTGTTTGAATTTTATATTAAATTTAATGTATTAGTTAAATTCCTTATGCCTAATCATTTAATTTGATTACTTATTTAAATTGTCTTATTAAATATTGTAGGTATACTTTTTAATAGTTAATATGGTCATTTTTTATTGATTTCTTGTGGTTATATTTTTAGTCATGGTTTTATGTATGTAGTCGAAATATCCACTCAAAATAAATTGTTGTTATTGGGAGTAGAGGGGTTGCTATTTGGAGTTCGACTTATTGGTGGAAGAAGAGAGGTCAAGAAATTTTACTCACTATATCATATGTATTGTTTGTAGGAATACTTCAACTAGTGTAGACACGACTTGTTCCTCTAGCCTGCATGGTATAAGTTTAGAAAAAAAATACACAAAAGCATATCCTTTCCCTAGATGTCTGATCTACTTGACTTAAAAACTCTCTTACCATATATTTGGACGCTTTCCCTTGTTTCTCTAATATTGACGTGACTATACTTGCAAAGAAACACAAGAAACACGAAAAATGATGGAGTAACAAGAAAAAACAATAATCTATATTAGTGATCAAGGAGTCTAATAATAAATGATCAATATTCACATAAATCATGTATGGAAAAGGAAAATACATTTGTATTAAATAATGAAAAGTGAAAGCTACAACCAAAGCCTTGACGTCAATAGCTTTGTCTCCAGGTATTTAACACACTCACACAAACTCTCAACTAATACAAACTCTTGCTTACAACAATCTCTCAAATTTTCCTCTACACCAGACTTCAGTCCAGCAACATAAGGATGCTCTTCTTGGCCTCCCCTCACATCATCCATGAATATTTCTTTTATAGGACAAGGGAAGCCTAAATGAGTTGAGATATTTTGGGAAGTGGATAGGGAATGATCCCTATGGGCTAGGAGGTCGAGTTCCAACTCTCCCATGTATATAGGACCATCCTCCATGAGAGTTTTTTCTTTGAAGCTTCTCGAAACTTATATTTTTTCCTTTTTAAGCTTGTTGATGCTCCTTGCAATGAGGGTAAGTGCACTAGTGCACCTTGTAGTGAAGGAAAGGGCGCCATCGGTTCCTACTAAAAATGTGCAACAAGTTCCAGATATGGATGGCGCTCTATGTGAGAATACAAAGTGCACCAGCCAGACTAGGAGTAAGCAGAAAGTATCCAAAGGAGTTCTTGACCAGGGATTTTGAGGGATTGAAGCATTGGTATATATTTTAGGTGCAACAGAATCCCACCCAAAGTATGAAACTAGAGGGATGCGATAGGTAAAATACTTTTCTAGATGTCGATATGGTATCAGAGGCAAAAGAGAGATGAGTCTGTACTTGCTGCAAGACTAGTGACCAACTATCTGACTCAATCATGGTTGTGGACCAATACACTGCATATCCATGGGTGATGAATAAGTCATGGCTACCAAGAATACACTATAGATCCATGATTAATAATATTGAAAATGGAACATGGCTACGGAACATACAAAGTAGATCCATGTTATCTAGACTAAATACTAAACACAACCACCAAACATACAATGTGGATCCATGCCATGACTTCAATAATACTCCATCATGACTTGAGGATAGGCACATATTCAGGTGAATACCTAACCACTCAGGGTCTTCATCCTAATCCCAAGGATATGATTTTGACCATGTAGATGTCCTGATGTCAAACATGGTAGAAACCACTTGATTACCAGTCGTTGATGTATACTGTTAACAAGTGTGAGTGAGATCACCATTGATGTCAATGATTCCCAAGGTATCTTAGTACATTCCCCCAAGTGTGAGTAAAGGACTTGGAGTCCAACACTTAGTATAAATTCCAATCGTAGGTCATTGATGAAAACCTACGGAACATACAAAGTGAAGGAAAGGGTGCCACTAGCACCTACTACCAATGTGGAACAGGTGCCATGGGTGGATGGCACTCTGTCATGGAAAGAAAAGTTCTCCAACCAGGATAAGAGTGAGGAAAAAGTGTCCAAAAGATTTCTTGGCCAGGGATTTTGAGGGATTAAAGCATTGGCACAGATTTTAGGTGCAACAGGTATTGCACAAGACAATTTTGACATCGCTCTGTGGTTTACGTTTTTGGATTTCTTGGAAATAAGGAAGTTGAAGAATGAATTCGAATGGATCAGGGATTAAAATTTCATATTTATTTGGGGACAAAAACAATGTATACATACTAAGTACTTTTCAAATGCCTATGATTGTATTAGTGGAGTACAACATGTTTATAAGAAATTTTTTAATGATGTACTTAGCCATTATAGAGAAAGATATGAAAATTCAAATATATTGTTTATTGATGAAGGTCAATCCCACTTGGAAGATAATAGTGAGAGAACTACTTAGTAATTCCATTAAGTTGGATATTTTATGGTTTGGTCGAGAGAGATAAAAATGTGAAAACAATTTTGTGTTATTTTTTAAATAACCTTGGGCCTCGTCAAAACATGACTCACTAGTTGAAAACATTCAAATTTAGATGACAAAATTGAGGACTAAGATTGAAATGTATTTTGATCTAGTAGCACATTTAATTATCGCTATGAAACTGATAGACAATTTTATTGGAAATATTTACATGAGACAAGTTCCATTATTTAATTTTTTAAAATTTGTTTTTAAACGAAGTATGAATCAAACATAAGAAAATTTGATTCATTTCTTTTAAAGACAAAATTTACACCCAAAATTACTATTTAAAAAAAGAAAAATATAAAATCTCGAGAGATTGGGATGTGATGAATACTAAAGACACAACATTAGAAATTAAAGAAATATTTACCACAATTACTTACAATAAAAGGATTTGGTTGAATTAATCAATTAATTAATGCTTGAATGAATTTTATGAAGTATAAAATTAAATGGTAAAATATTTATATTTTATAGTGTTCAACTCATTAAAATTTGATTTTCTAAAATTAGTTTTCTAAATTTAATGGTAAGTTAGTAGGATCCCATACTCATATTCGACCTATGCCAAATATTTGGCGAATTCCAAATTGTTTAGAATTTCCATACGCAAAACTTCAATATGACCAAATTATGACACTATGATTTTAGGAGTGTTAGCTAATCTTTTTTTCAAGTTTGACATGGCAGTTTCATATAGTAGCGTAAGGTGTTTTCGAAGAAATGATCGACCGATGTTTTCCTTTTTCATTAAGTGGATATGTAGAAACTAGAAAAGGAAAGAAGGATCAAATGATGTTTTACTGTGTCATTAAGTGATTATTAGGACCCCAACGATTAAAAGAACGATCATCCCACACTCCCCAATGAAAACCTATATTCTTTACTAGGTCATTAAGTATATGTTGTATCCAACTACGCTTATGTATAGATAGAGCCTCCTCCTCCAGTGATGTATCTTCCATGAAACAAGATATGTTTTAGGAATGCCATTTGATATTTCTATGACCTTAAGGTTGGCATTCCAATGTCAAGAAACAATGTAGGATGTATCTACTGATATTTTCCTTTTTCATTAAGTGGATATCAGGAAACTAGAAAAGGAAAGAAGGACCAGTCAATATTTTCCTTTGTCATTAAGTGATTATTAGGACCCCAAAGATTAAAATAATGATCATCCCACACTCCCCAAGGAAAACATGTATTCTTTCCTTGGTATTTAAGTATATGCCACTTTCAAAGAATAGATAAACATTATAGAGCAATTGTTCATAGAAAAAATGTCAACAAAGTAGGGAAACATTGACAATGTTTCTGAAACACTTCCAACATAGGCCCAAGACATGTTTGTGGCTCCTTTTGCAAAGGATTAACAAACTATCTAGTCCTGCATTTGAATAATACGACATCCAACATGATTTCTTGTGTATGCCTTCACTTCTTGTAAGAAGTTAAGAATGTATGCAGCTTAACAAAAAAACCATTTCTTCTAGACATAGACGAGTATCATGTAATTTGAATAAATTTGAATATTTAGCAACAATAAATTGTTAAAGAAATAGTGGCAAGAAAAAAAAAGAAATCTTGACATACCAATACACTTGTTCTTAACAAGAGGGTAGGAACATGTAAAACACACACTACAAAAGTGGTGTACGATATCCTATTTCATTTCTATGACAAACAAATTGATAGTGACCCTTTGAAAAAAAGGGCTTGTAGTTGAATTTACTAGAAAGGAGGCCTACAATGAATGTGGCATTATAGTCTACTTTGCTTTGAGATTTCCATTGAATTCAACAAACATGCTTACGTTGAATTCAAATAACCTTTACCTTCTAAATAAAGACTACAAACACTTGCAAGTGATATTAATCAGTGACTTCTCTTTAATAGGGTCTCGAATATTGTACAACATATACAAATGTCTACATGAAATTATGCACACACCAAAAAAACCATTTGGAAACCTTGATGTCATATTTGTGGATATTTGTGCTAGGCATAACCTACGCACGATTCTTGTATTTTTATGATATCCAAGATTACGTCAACATACATTTCCTTATAGTTTTTGGTCTTCCATGATATAATGCTATGAAATTTGTACAAATATGTGTCAAAGAAATGAAATTTTCATATCAATTTTAAATATAATGAGAACATGTTCTCAAACAATGGATGCCATTGATTACTTGAATCAACAATGCTATAAAAAAACACTAGAAGATGGAATGTTTCCGTTTCTTTTCCATTCCAACAAAGATGTTAAAGAACTTAACTCGAAAATGTTGATATCTATGAAAAAAAACATTCACACTTGTATCCCATGATAGAAAAATAGACTCGATTGATAGGTGTAGCTTTAAACCAAAAACAATGCACCTTCCTTCTAAGATAGTCATAAAAAAGGACATGTTGGTTGAGTTAATTGGAGGAAACTATTCAAGTGAAGATGGCTTAGTCAACAGTGCAGAAGGGTTGTTTAAACACTATGCTCAAACAAATCTTGATATTATCAAGATTGAGTTTTCAAACCCCAAACTTGGCCTCATTCAATGTGCTTCTATGGAACATCTTTATACATCTGACATAATGTCCAATTGGACACCGATCAAAAGAATTGTAATACAAACTACACTTGAAAATAAGAAAAGTGTTATAATAATACAATTCCTATTCAATTGGCATGCGCATGAACGATCCATAAAGCACAAGGGTTGACACTAGAAAATCTTGCATTTGACCCAAAATAAATTAAAACAACATGGAGAAGTTATACAACTTGACGAGAACTCGACATTGTTCTTTTTTTCTGGATGGTCAATTTTAGTAGCTGTTTTTACCTATGTTTCGAAAAGTATGTATACTGCTAGCACCATTTTTCATTTGAGCCATTTGTTTGCGATTTTGAAAATTCTTGGTCATAAAAAAAGAATAAATTTTAATTACAAATGCGTTTTTTGAAATTTTATAAAAATAATACATTTAGTAACTAGTTGTAATGAAAAATAAGAGCTCCCTTACAAAAAATATCGTATCAAAAAATTGTGAAATTTGACAATTTGCTCAACAACTTAAAACTAATCAAGAATATCAAAAACGTTTTTTTACTAATCCATATACTTACATTTTGTTTTTTAATTTACAAGAAGTTGAAAAACCATGTGAAAACATGTAAACATCATAAAAACGATAAAGCACATATATAATAATAATAATAACATAAGTTAAAAAAAAACACGAAATAATATATAACTTTTAAACAAAACCATGTGAAAATATATAAGTCTTAAACAAATGCATATTAAAAAAAAATTAAAAAAATTTAAATAATATAAAGGGGTGGCCGAATTCGGAGAATCACACCCTTAAGAACTTCCTTTATATTGTTTTACATCATATATAGGACGTGTCTCATGTTGTTAGCATAGGCCACACATGAGGGAGGGGGTTTCCTTGGAACATTTTTCTACCAACACCTTTGTCTTCCATAGGTCTGGCCGATGTGGAAGGTCCACAATCAGATATTGTTAAGCTTTAGATCTTCCTTTGAACATGTCCCAATATAATATATGGGTTAACCTTTCTTTCGAGTAGTATATGTTCCTCCATTTCCTAGGCATTTCTTATAAACCCTTTCAAAGTTTTGATCTAGGTGAATTTCATTATGTAGTTTACATTTGAAGGCATGGCATTCTTGTAACACCTGATAATTACTGGTTTATTGGGGAATTGATCTTCAGGTATATTCTATAGGGGTTTAAAAATAAGAGCTTTAAATCTCAGATTATTTCATGCTTATCTAGGTGGATCTGAACGATGTAAGCAAAGTGTGGTATTTTATGGGCTGAGTGTACCTGCTCAAAAAGAAATATTATTTATTTACTAAAAACATGTTCTAAAACCAGCGGGAAATGATAAGTACCAATTATATGCTGGGCCAACAAAAGTATAAATTAAAATCTACACCATAACATCATTGTGAGTGATTAGATTTATATCACACATCACCAAGAATTAATAAATATTTATGTGATGGTGGGTTCCCAACATCGTCATCATTGAATATAGGAAGGCTACTGGGTGGTACGCTGAGCAGTGGATGTTGTTCTCCTTCCAAAGCCAAAGGGTTCATCCTTTTTTATTTGTCTCTTATTTTGTGGAGCAAATATTAAAGAGAAAAGTAGTGGCCAACATATATTTCGTGAAGGAGAGAGAAATAACCCATTGCATTTGATGAGACAACATTAAACGCAAGGAGGAAGGCTCGAGGAAGCCTTTCTGGCTATGATCAAATGGCTATGAGCGTCAATGACAATAGGCTAGTAATCCCGACAATGAGTGGCAGCGACCTTAAGAATTAAGGCAGTGACAATAGGCTATGACTAGCGGCTATGTGTGGCTATGGCATCTATGTGGGGCTATGTTTGGATGTTGTATGAACCTCTTGTGAATTCACATATATAACGCGTGTTAATTCCCTCCATCTAGCCCACCCAGGTAACCACATTCCCAAGGATCCGTATTGTTATAGGGTATATTTCTAGGTAGAGATTGAGGTATGGTTTCCTGTGGGATATGACTGGCATCGACTACGAGCATCGACTACCAGCATCAAGTGACCAACACCTATATCAAGTATCGGCATTGAAACCTACCTGTATCGACTAGCGGAAAAGAGTCCTAGCATCAAGTGCAACGAGTAGCAAGAACGACTGGACCCTTGGCATCGATTGCATGGACACCTAGCATTGAAACTTGGGATGGAGTACCGACATCTATTGGAATGACACCTGGATGGAGTACCGGCATCGACGCCTACCTGGATTGACTATCGACTATCGGCAATGATCTAAGGAAATGAGGTTCAATAGCATTAATTGAGGTCAAGGTATGATTCGAGGGCAATGGCTCGCATCACAAAGACCTGCTCAACTACATAATAATGATAAGTCCAAAATACTAAGGCATATCCTAAGTCTTTAATGAAAGCAAAGGGAGTCAGAGTTCTTCCTTCCCTTGCATCCCGCTAGGAATAGAACCTCTTCCCAGAAGTATCGTCTAGGTTAGTGAGTGATCCAAGCCCGAGTTCACATCACATGACTCTGGTTTGTCCAATTTTAGTAGGAAAAAGTGTTTATCTACTACTTTGCAGCTCTAGGTGTTAGGTAGGCAATAGAGTTTATAACCTAGTAGCTTAAGCACTCATATCGGTGCATCAATAAATAGAAGTCCATCAAAAGAAATACAAATACTTAGCATGCCAATGCTTAGGAGGTTTACTAGCACAAAAGAAGGAAGGCAATTCATATCTATAGATAGAAGGAAGGATTCTCCTCAGCATGTGATTCGAACGAGCGAAGCAATTCTAAAATCAGAATCCCGGGGACTTAGGTGGCTCATGTTTGTGCCACATAATTCTCATCAAACATAGGAAGGAAGACTGACTTGCCCCAATACAAGGAGAAAGCCTTATTGACTCCTCCATGGAACAACCAAGCTAAGGCCCTAAATCCATGGGCATAACGATAACTGTCGTTCATTATATTCTCTTGCGCAAACATAAGGGTGAGTAAGGTAAAGGTGAGCCCCAACCCATCTAGGAAGATCAGGACCAACCCTATAAATAGTCTCAGACTGTTACTTCTATAATAGAATATAGTATTTATTATAGTAAGTTGGCAGTAAAGAGGTGTAAAGAAATGACAAATATTTCTTTTAGCGATTGATCCTCGAAAGAATCCTGTGGTACCTGAAACATCTAAGTACTATAGGAGGGGGATTGACTCTAATCAATGAAAATGTCTAAGGAACTCTACTACGAGGAATCATTCGATCTCTAGAGATTATGCTACCCTATTCCCACTAAAGATTAGATATATTCCTATTACCGAAAGCATTCCTAAGAAAGACTGCGTATTAAATAAATCAACGATCAGGGCCGCTCCTATCCCCCACCAAAGATTATGCGCTGAGGTGGTGACGTATAAAATTCCCATCGGACCTTCCTTTGCTTGTTTGGGGGTCACAGTAAGCTTGCCTGATGGCCCTTTCAGGACTAGAATGGATGAATGGTCCAATGGGAGGATCGGCCCAAGGAAGAGATCATGCCAATCCCCTCACTACCTAAGGGCCTAGGTAGGTATAACTAGGATAACTCTCGTATAACCCTAGATTCTCATCAAATTGATAAAATCACGTTTTCTGAGAACCCCAAAACCCAGTTATAAAAAAATTTGTGATTATCTCTATGTACCCGAGCAGATGGATTATACCATTATTAGAAGTTCCAAGAAGGCATAGGGTCTAACCAATTCTTAGGGATTTAGCAAAAACTAAATCTTTGAAGGATAGGTCTTATCCGCCTTAAGAAGGTGTAGGGATTCTAACCCCATCAGATAAGTATCATAATTTTATTCAACGATAAAATACTATAAAGTATATATGCTATTAGCTAGTATATTAGGAATGGTAGGTCTATAATATACCATTACCGATAAAATACTATAAAGTATATATGATATTAGCTAGTATATTAGGAATGGTAGGTCTATAATATACCATTACCTCATTATTTCAAATATTAATAATACAATTATCTAATAAAATTATAATTTAATAGTAATAGAATATGTATTATAATGAATTTATTAGGTTTTACTAGTCTATAGGTGATGGAATTCTACTATTACATTTAATGGGTTTGTACTGTATAGCTACCCTCTACTTACTATTTTATAAGTTTATATAATAGATGCACTGTAATTTAAGACCATAAATGTCCTTCAACTTAGATATGCGAGTATCAGATTGAAAAAAAATTGCATCGGACTACATGAGAATTGTACTATTATGAATTTATAAACTGTATGGTGGACTAGTATCTCGCTTGAGTCAGCTCGCTCGATTCTGGAAATCATATATTAGTGGTGTTTCAGATCATAATCAAAGCAAGTATCCATGTATAGTTTATGTTTGGTGTTTTTATGGACAAGTTCAACTTAGATATGCCATGCTCGTAGAGATATGGACTTCCAGTAGTATTAGTACCATGACCTCTTGAAACTGAGATATGTCTACTTCCGAACCTTCTTCATTAGAGGAGGGCATCACATAAAGCTTTTGAAAGGACCTACATAAGAAAAGAACTGATTGGTTGGGAAGATTTCAGTGGTTCAAAATTTACAACATCATTGTAAGCAGGGGACATTACATTGCTCTCCTGTTAATCATTGTAACTACAAACCTCACAAGAGCATGATTTTTGCAAATATTGGCTAAAATTTTTATGTTAAGAAGATTAGACCGTCGATGCATTCAAGTTGTTTTTAAATGGGGCACTTATAGAGCGGCTCTCAAGGGGAAATAGAATAGGGAAGAGAATAGGGAATGGGCTTGTTGGAATATGCCAAAATAATGGCCAGAACTCAAGGCAGAAGGGCGGGTAAAAAGCTTAAAGGCATAAAAGAAATCATATTTGGCTCTATAAGTTTCCCTTTCTTTCTTACCCTCAAGCCTTCCTGAGCTCTGGGTAAGGTAGGTAGGTCCTGGCCCTTTCTTTCTTCCCTAAAAAGCATAGCTCTGCGAGTCTAATAAAATAGAAAGTTCTCACTTACCTGAAGGTAAGATCACCTATATTTATTTCTCTCAAATATATAAAGATGTTTCCCCCTTCCGAAAACTCTATAGTTACAATCCGGGTATGCCATTCCTTTAAGGCCGGTAAGGTTGGTTACTCCCAAGCTCCTTTAAGGCTTGTTACAGCTACTTACCTTACCTCTCTCAAGGTTTAAAGGATAGAGACTACTATCATGCATTCATACCCAAGCATATTGCTTACGAGCATGTCAGAAATTAGTTAGGTGGCCTGCTTCCTACTGTCAAAATTACTGCTCATAAAAAAAACTGGGTTGACCTTTAAGGACCTTACCTTCGCAGAGCTCTGGTAATACCAGGACCTTACCAAAAATTATAAGGGTTTCTCTTTAAGGATCTTTGGTTATGGTGCATTTTCCTCAATTTATACCGCCTATTTAGTTATTTCATTTTATAAATTCGGAGGTGAAGATACTGAGGCTGAAGGAGGGAGAGTGTCAAACTCCACCTTATACTATAGAGGTAGTGAAGCTAGAAGCTAGCTGTTGTAGTCACTTGAAGATATGGCCAAGCTATAGCCTTCCCTTTAGATTATAAGTCTCGTCTTCAGTGCACCTATCTCGGGCATAGATCACCGTCAATCACTGAAGATAGGGCGTCACACTCGTTGAAATCCTCCAATAGTGCCCTCTCACAGGCAAAAACCTTATCCATAAACAGGTCCTGGAAGATTTGAGTTGCACGGCTCTGATACCATGGAAATTATAAATTCATGATGAGCATATATGCACTTCCAATGAACAAAAACCAAACCCTTTACCTAGGAGGCATGCACTCTCATACATTGAGGTTATTATGTCCTACACACCGGCATAGGTTTGCAGGTTAAAAGTTATACTTTTTTTTTATGACATAGTTTTTTATTTTAAATAGGTGGTTGAGCAACCTTTAAGATCATTTCCTCTAAGCCTTACAATCTATCTGAAACAAAATAAATAGTACCATTAACTTGCTGGTCATCACAATGTTGAAGCACGCCCAACAAAGGATCAGATTCACCAATTCTTCCTTCATCAATCTACTTTATTGCAACTAAGAGTTTTGCTGAGTGAGTGCTTTTGTGCACTACTCAGATACTTAGATCGTTTTCAAATTTAAACTTTGCATCCGTATGGATTGATTTCTCTAGTGCACCATCTTTAGTGCAATAAGTTGTACCTATGTGAGTTGCTTTGTAAATATTAGGTGTGCTAAGACCTCCATAATTATACCTCAAACCAATGCGTTTTTTTAAAATATTACAAAAATATGAATATCAAAAACTCTTTTTTAATAATTGATATACTTATATTTTGTTTTTTAATTTATAATAAGTTGAAAACCCTTATGAAAACATTTAAACATTTTAAAAAGAATAAAGCAAATATATAATAATAATAACATAATAAAAAAGTATATATATGAAAAAAGATATAACTTTTAAACAAAACCATGTGAAAAATATATATAAATTTTAAACAAATACATATTAAAAAAATAATTACAAAAATTAAATAGTATAAAGGTAAGAACTTCCTCACTCCTAAATATGTTGTTATATTAAGATATTATTTGTTTTTTTATATTGTTTCACAAACTTTATGTTGTTTTATAGGTTAAGTTTTACATTTTATAATTTATATTGTTTTACATTTTATATATATTTTAAAATATTTTGTTATTAGTTTTAATATTGTTTTGTGTTTGTTGTAGTAATTTTTTTTAAATTATTATTTTTTAAATGTTTTGTTATAGTTTTAAAGTGAGCGCAATTTTCTAAAGAATATTTTTTATTTTCAATTTAGTTGTATTTTGATGTGTTTTTTTTGTTATTTAATTGTTTTTAATATGTTTAATGTCTTTATTTAATGAAATTTTGCATTTTTAATTTATTTTTAGGAGTTTTGGTTCAAGAATGTGCTCCTTTGGTTGGAAATTCCTAATAATTTTTGTTTAATATAGTGCAATTTTTATAAAGTGTTACTAAGACGTTTAATAAATATAATTTTAAATGATGATAAAATGATAAAATTATCATTTTTTTGAAATATTATGCTAACTGTAGCATCCATTTTCAATTTGGGTCTTGATTTTAAGGTTATTGTAAATAACAATAAGGATTCTTTTTGTCTATGTCCACATTTTTAGCCCCCTCCAACCCAAAAAAATAGTGGTACCGGTAGCACCACCTTTTGATTTGGAGGTGTTTTTTGGTGTTTTTTTTCACAAAAATAATAGTTTTATGCCTAGAGTTCTCATTTTGAGTATAAAGTTCTTGTCAAGTTGTATAACATGTTCATGGGATTCTTTACATTGCATTGTCATGTGTCAAAGATATCAACTCTCCATATCTTCTAAACAAGTTGCAACAAGAAAAATTTTCAACTTGCACAAAAGTCAATGCTAAAATAAACAAATTGAGAATAGATGCAACTCGGCAATTTGAATATGGACCACATTCAATGTCATCAACTAGGAAAATACTAATCTCATCATTGAACATGCATAGTTTTGTTCTGCATTTCAATGAACACACATAGTTTTGTTCTGCATTTCAATGATTTTCTCAATGATCATGAACTTATATAGGCATACATTTTGTTTTTGCAATAAACACACATACACACACTAGTTGGAAAAGAAATGAGTTTATTAAAAAACTAAAGTATATTAAGTTGGCAAAGAGATGAGTTTATGCAAGTGTGAGTTTGATATATTTTTCGCAAGTGTGTTTATCTTATCTATAGTTGTGGTGTATCTTTCAATTTTGCAACTCGTTTTTAAGATTTAGTTTTCTTTTGGTTTGCAAAAAATTTCTTTAGGAGTGTATTTATGTAGGTATTTTTTTATTCTATCTATTTGGTTGTTGTAAGAACCTTGTATACTAATCCATGTGTGAAGTAGGATCTATCAACCAACAAAATGGATTCATAGATGACCATCAGTTTTGAGAAAACTATAACGGAATTGGAAACTTGGAGACTACATTCGATGGAGAATGACCTAAAATTGAAGAGTTATCCAGATATATATCAATGGATACTTCATGTAATCAAGTAATTGAACATTCAGAAGAAGAGGACATGCATGGATTGAGGAAGGAAGGTGAGTATCAATATTTCATCAAGCGTTGGTTCTAAGAGGTAACAAGGCCACAATATTATTCCTTCATTCGAAACCTTTTGATGCAGAAACAAGTAAGTTGGTTGGTGATCCATACTCTGGTAATCATTGCAATAACCTTTTCATACGTGGACAAAGGTGTATTTTTCATCTTACTTCGCACTTGGTTACATTAGAGGAGCTCATATACTTGAATAAAAAATGTTTTCTTTATTTTTTTAGGATAAGAAAATATGTATATAAATAAAAAGTTGGCTGTTTAGCTTAAATATTAATACAACTTCACTTTTTGTGTTATTTTTCAATAAAATGAACTATGAAGAAGATAATGCTAATGGATAAACCAAAACAATTTAAAAATCCTTATTTGTCCTCATACATGCATATTAATGACTATTCATTGATTATTCATTATAACATTTTTTCAAGGCTAACTTGAAATATCATGGGAATTTACCATAACTTTAAGGTCTATCTAATACATATCGGTCACTTGTACGTCCTAGACTCATCATCAAAGCTTGTTATTTAAGTATCTTTATTAAGTAGTAATTACATGAGAGTAAGTGACATTTATACCCATGGAGGAACACTATTAAACTTTTATATGAAGATGATAAACTTAGGTACTAGAGGACAACTTTATGTCATTCTCTTTTGGAATGAACTATAATTTCAGGCTATTAAAAATAATGTTACTCGTTGTTTAAATTTAATTGATTATAATATGCTTAGTAAAACTAATATACTCTAGTACCAACCAACTTCCACATACTTTAACATATTTTGAAATACTTTTATAGTTACAAGGAAGACCCGTCATGGTACTGAACATGGCTGCTAGCATCGGGTCCATACCGAGTAAAATAATAAATAAGGAAGTTTGGTAAATATAAGAAAACCCATCGGGGTACTGAATAGGATCACTGGAAGCAGGGCTATGCTTGTATGGTAGCAAGGTAAACTCGTCGGGGTACTGAATAGGTTCGCTGGAAGAGGGGGAATGCCATGTAAACAAGACATAGTAAACATATTTCTATGCATATGGATTAATCAAACGAAGACCGTGAGTGCATATATGCATGATTAAGCCAATTCATTTGTCATTAGAGAATAGTTGTAAGTTGAACTTAGACCCTGTTATATAATTCAAACTATATCTAGGATATTACTATCCTAGAAGTGGAACCCGTAACTGTAGAAATTTAACAAACTCAAAATGTGAACTTTATCCTTCTTCCTTGGATGACAATAAGTCTTTGAACAATGAATCAGGGATGACTTTTTTCTTATAGGCTTTCCAGACCTTCTAGAAACACAAGGAAAATTCCCTAAATAACTTTTATTGTCTTAGTGAGCATGTATGAGATATTTCTAATATTAAAATCTATCATTATTTCAGTCATTGTTATCACTTAGCATTTATCACGTTTTTTTAAGTGTCCAATTTTCATTAGAATAATAATAATGGCTTCCTAGAATTGCTTGTTGACTCTTGTTGAGAATCCAAAGTGTTGGCATAAAGAAATACAAGCTAGTCTCAATTTATTGATGGCTCGAGGATGTGCCATATTTTCAAACATGCTAATCCTCTTATCAATAGTGTTTTGAAATTGGTATATGAAATAATGTTGGAAATTTGATCATAGAAGTGCTAGAGTGAGTCCTAGAAATTCTATCTACTTATTATACCATGCTATTGCTTGTGGCCTGAAATTGATAGTTATATTCTTATACGGTAGGCCATATTTTCTTGTGTCATTATGCATACAATAGGAGAAAACTTATATTTAACAATTTCTTTATGATTTCATATCACTCTATTTGACTTGGATAATGACCTACATTCATTTTACAAGCCAAAAATATTACGATATATTATCATGGAGTTTCCATATCAATTTCAATTGCTCTATGTGCATAATCATTATTCTAATAGGTGTGTTTTATTTTTGCGAAATACTCTATGTCTTTTCAATCTTCACTCTTTGTAAATTTAACTTCATTGATTGAATTCTCATATATACGAGCTGTATCATTTCTCTAATAGGATCCTAAGGAAGCAATTGAAATTTTTTGGAAAAAAAAACAACTCAAAGAGCTTAGAGTAACACTGCATAAACCAACCTCATCCCCTCCTAAGTGCAGGTGCTTTTTTTTTTTCTATCAGTTTTGCTTCTCTTGTAGTGAGACCTACAAGATCCTCGGTGTGGGGGAGTGATGGGTCCCTATTTTTCACATCTGATATCGAATTTTAATCTTAATTATGTATGGGAACTAGATAATTGACTAGGTTTATGCATGTCAATCATTCATTTTGGTTCTCAATCTAACATTTTGAGGAAATTATATTATGGAGTCTTAATCAAAGTAACTTTGTATTATTTTTAACCCTTTTATGAATTAAAAATCATACTCGGAATCATCACTTGATTTCTACCTTGTTGCGTTGGGAAGATATGACATTTTGCAATCTAACACTCAATCCGGGACCTCTATGGAAGAGGAATCATTAGTTAACATATGTGCGAGACACCATTACCAAATATACCACATGGGTTTTTAAGTTTGATGTCTCCATATGCTATGGATTTCATTTCAACCTACCAGGTTGTTGAAAACCGTCACTAAACATCAACCAAAGCAACTAGTTACATGTTAAAGATAGCTTGGGAATCTAACGGATTGTTGGAGTATGTTGTCAAGGGAAGAATCAACAAAATATTTGGTGTAGCTATTTTGGAATTTGATTAACCTCCAATCTAATGAATTTCATCATTTCTCGTAAGGGCAGTGCAAAAGAATTTTAACCGTTTCTAATATTGAAATTTTGTATTGATTAGTTGGGAGGTCGAGTCATAGATTCAGTGTGTCTCCTCAACCTTTTGTAAATGCTATAAAATTCAGAGAATGATATTGTTTTTTAGAATAGGGAGATGAGTATTAGAATCATATCAAAACTCTGTAAAATCAATCTCTTTCACTGATAATTGAATTCCCAGGAATAAATTCTATGAATAGTTTGTGAAATCCCCAACGATTGGCCATCCCTGTGGATCAAATGTGTGTTTTCTTCTACAAATTTTATCTCGGTATTTGTACTGGAATTTGTTTTGATTGCCAATTTGTATAATAGAATCAATTTATGTGCATAGTTTGGAAAAAAACGTTTTTGAATTTTTCTGTGTATAAAATCCATACCCTCTGTTAGTTTTGTACTCAAATTCAATTTCAAAATCAATTCTAGAAGTTGTATTAATCTATTGTCTATCAATCGTATTTTTGGTTGTCAAATCATTTCCAAAATCAATTGTTGATCATGGGAATTGTAAGATTATATAAAAACATTTTAGAGATTTCAATTTGCATAGGTCGTGATTTCTTGTGAATTTGTGTACTCATGCTTTGTTTCTACAGATAACAATGTGTCTCTTCCAATTCTTAGATCAATCTTCCTTTTAATTTTCCATCACTAGTATAGTTTAGGTTCTTCCTTTTTAATTTGCATAAGTGATTCCTCGTTTCAAGCTTGATTTGTTATGCAAATTTTCGCAAATTTGACTAAATGTAGCATATTTCATTATAGGATTTCTTCCATTGAATTTTTTGTAGCGATTGTCTTCCTTTGATTTTGTTTTTTGTTTTGATAGAATATTTTGGTAGTTGTTAAGAGAATATTTTAGTTTGAAAATTGAATATGTTGTAGACTCCATTAGATTTCTAGACTTTGAATAGATAGAATTAGAACTATGTCTTTGAAAACTTTTGTTTTACCGAATTTATGTGTTTTTGAGTGTGAATATAGGTGCTTAGTTTGTGCTTATTCCATCTTGTTTCTTTTTGAAGTGTTAGGTTCATTTGCACATCTATAGTGTAGCATAGAGTTTATAGTCATATTTTGCATCTTTGTTCTTTGTACATTTATGTATTTGAACAAATTTAGATTGCACACAGTAATTCATCTAGAAAAAAATTTAAGCACTACACTTAAGATTTCATTTGTGCATAAAATTTAGAATAAAACCAACTCTAGAGCTTAGCTCGTAAGGAATGTAGTTATAGAACATTTTTCTCCTGTAGTAAGCCTTCATCAACGATAAACCATTGGGTCAATATAAACACCTTTATTTCAGACCTAAAAATTTATTAACATATTTCAACTCAATGAACCTCTCTCATAGGAATACTACATAATTTTAATCTATAGATCCATTCTCTCTAGATTAGACAATAGAGGGTAGTTTTCTTGTATGTAATATAGTTTAAGGGTAATTAATAGATATTTTATCTATTAAGCATTAGATCAGTTATATTAGACTAAGATAGGTTAGCCTTTACCCTGCTTATACAGTGTCGACACCTCAAATCCTATGAGCCCCAGGTTGAGAATTTAGTGTTGAATTAGTTATCATATATTTTTCCCGACAATAATCAAATAATGATGTTGCTTAGTTATAGACATATTTCCATCTCTATGATGGTGCATGGAATATAGTGACTTGCTAATGGATGTGTCACCTCTCCTTATACAAAGTGCTTATAACCTCTCTGCATTTTGCAGTAACATAGAACATGTCTAGACTACCAAAATTGTCTAGATGGAAAATTTCTCTTGTCAACCATATTGTAAATCGAAATTTGTCCAGCGTTCAGCTCTGCAAATTTTTTCCCCAAAATCTTTTCAAATTTCTTGTAGCCACATAAATATATCCTATTGCAATTGTCAAAAAAAACATTTAAAAAAATTGTAATCTTCTATTTTTTCCCCTTTTTAAAAAAATTTCTCCTTTGTTATCAACATGTTACTAATATAGTGGTCTCTTTTGAATTGATGTTTTTCTTTCTTCTATTGAACAATGCTATCAACATCTAACATGTGTTTATTTGCACATATGCAAGTTGTAAATGTCTTTTGCAATATTGCAGCCAAACTAGCATTTGCAAATTCCAATTTGCAATAAAAAATGGAAATAGAAACAAATAACAAAACAATAAGAATGCAATCCCCCCCCTTGCAGAACAAAATAGATCCAATATTGATCTCATAAAACTTTACACTAGAAACAACATCATCTAATTAAAGTCTAAAAAGATCAATAACTATTTCCCTTGCTAGTTTTTCTTCCTCATTCTTGCCTCATCAACCTTATTTGTCATTTATTAAGAATGTTTCTGCCAAAAAAGAAGTAAAGAAAGTAACTATACTTCCATCTCTTGGTTGTCGCAAGATACTATAAATTACAAGATATTTGTTGTTGATTGTTGCTCGCTTCTATTTTTGCATGGAAACAATAGATTGAAACACACAATTCTAGAATTTGCAACTATTATAGAGCTATACACATCAACACCAAAAATTGTTTTTGAATGAGACATTTTGGTTGTATATGGTCCTGCACAATACAAAACAAAAGGCTCTTCCTCAAAATCCCAAATATTGCATGCAAACCTTATTGATAGAAAAGATTTTATGTCAATCACCGCTAGAATAAGTGACAATTTGATTAAGCAATTTGCTATCCATTTTACATGCGTAAAAGTATTTAACAGACTCAATTTTGACTCAAGAAAAGAGGCCAATATGATAGAGGTGATGCTAAGTACTCAATAGTCATATTTCCACATGCAATAGTCGAGAAAATAGAAAAAGTTTTCCGAATGCACAAATTTCCTCCATATATGAAAATTAGTCAACTTTTATCATAAAATGACTCAGTTATTGTTCTTGCATGCCAATACAACAACAAAAAATTGTATTTCTATATAAAAGATTATGAAACAACAAATGACTAAGATACTATAAATATCTAACTTAACATACCTCTACATTGTACTGGTAGAATTTTTCTTTTTATAAAAAAAAAAAAAATTCCACTCTTTTATATATACTATAGCAAAAAAAATTTGCTTTTTGTTTTTTTTTTCAAATTTACTACCATGTTTGAAAATCATGTTCATTGACTATTCTCATGTACTCTTGCAATTGGAATTGGGTGAAGACTACAAAAACTTGTTTTTGCAAATTTAAGAACAACTTGCATGTGACAATCCTCCACTCTATTTGTTTAACAACGTTGTACTTAATGATACTAAAGGAATCCAAATGTTGCGGGCCTCCCCTACCACATTTATTGATCGTATTATCGATGATTATGCTTTTAGATACTTGCCTCCACTTGAATATATGCATATTGTTAATATACAACTGTAAAATAGCTATTGCTTCTTTTCAGTGTTTCAAAAAGAATAAAAATGCATTTATTTCTTGCATCGACGATCTATAACTATAGATAGGAAAGAAAAATCATTTCATCATGGCTTGCATCATCAAAAACCCCATTTGAGAAAATAGTGCAAGTTTTAGGGGTGCTCGCACAAAGTTCGTTCCACTTTTTAGTGCCACTTAATAAATCGTAAATGCACTTCCGAAGTGTAAATCGATAACGTGTATGTGTTATTGATGGTACGTTCGGAATAACCCGAGCCCAAAGGCAAGCCTTAGGTTAGTAAGGAAGTATCGCATATGCGTTCTTTAAAAGTAAAACATCACATATGTGATATGGAAAACACACAAAAAAACAAAGGCTGCAGACTTTTTCATTTGCATAGTGAGCAGTTCGGGAGAGCAGTAAACTGCACCAGCGATTTGGAGGTGGTTGTGGAGGAGGCTTGGCTCCAATGGCAGGTAACTACTATTATCAATTACAAATTGTTTTCAATTTTTTATTGTTTTTGTTAATTTCATAGTTTTTATATTTGTTTAAAACAAATTTAATAAAAAAATTGAATTAAATCAAAGAATGATAAATTAAAATAATTTGTATTTTGTTGTTTAAATCTTAATAGATAAAATAAATGAGAAATATACTGTGGAAAACAAATCCACTAATAACTAAGAACTAAACCCAAACATGAACCCAAACCCAAACCCAAAGGGGGAAGAAGACCGAAACTCATAGATTCTAGCGTGTTTGGGTGCATTGAGGCATGTTAGCTCATCTTTTAGAGGGGGGGATCATTTGAGACAATATTTAGCCAAGGCATTAGACACCATTACAAACACAATTTCCAATGCCCAAGGAGATCTATAAAACATTATCTCGTACAGAGAATCTAGGAGGAAATACTATTTCGATGGTTTGAGTTACAAAGACATCAAAAACCTAAAGATTACAAAAGACCAATTATTTTCATTATTCCAGGACCCTAGCACCGGATTGGTTCCAACCACAATTCGAGCACACATTCCCATAGACTAGTGTGTGGAACCAAATATAAAGGCAAATTGGATGGATCGTTGGCATATGGTCTTCGATGAAGACCCTCATGGGAACAAGGACATCCCATTTTATTTCCTAAGGAAGTTGTATGCAGAATTCATCCTAGGGAAACATGTTAACTATTTCAATATTTTAGGCTTCCAGGGTGTTGGTAATGGGATGCCCCAGGATAGGGAAGGGGCTAGCACGGATCCTAATTGTGTGCCATGCCCTCCACGCACACCAAAACCCCCTTGGGTATATCCTTCTGTGGGTCCTGTAATTGAGGATACACAGGGGGGCGTGTTTGACCTAGCAGATACATTGCTTCAACATGGGACTAATGTCCAAGGCAATGTAGGCCAAGGGATTGGCACTTCTAAGGCCATCCCATCGCACAGTAAGGATCCATCTACAGATCACATTGGAGACATAGAGCATTCAGAGCATCATGTTAATTCACACCCTTGCACAGCATGTGGAGGCATATGACATGGCCCTGCTTCAGAGTTTTGGGATGATGGATTACTTCAATTTGTAAGTAAAACTCATTCTTTTCATATTATATTTTGTTTTATATCACAATTTTCAATTGTTTCGCAATTTACTTCTATTTAATTATCTAACAAATTATGTGAACAAATATACAGCTGGTGTCCCATGGCACCCCAAATTCACATATTCCGTCGATTAATGTTGAGAACATTGATGATGTTGTCAATATTGCATATGGGTTTGGTTCTTCACCATTAGATGATCAGGATGAGTACATTGAATCCCATCCTATTCCCTCTCATGTAGAGGTAGATTCCTAGATGCAAGTATTATTTTAAATATGATTTTAATTATGCTTTTAATTATGCCTTTAAATATGCTTTTAATTATGCTTTTAATTATGTTTCGCTTTCTTTGAAAAAATCATTTTTTCGTCCATCCTGTATATGTCTAGTTTTCTTTGTATTATCTAACATTTACATATTTTACTTTACGCAAGCATCTATTGATCCATTGGTGCTTGAAGAGCACCAAAGCGAGGTTGTTGGCGACCCACCTCTTCCCCCCCGCCAGGTACATGTATGTTTCACTTTCTTTGAAAACATCATTTTCCATCCATGTCGTATTTGTCTATGAATATTTTTATTATATGAATTTGACATATGTTATTTTATGCAGGCTTCTAGTGAGGCATCGGTGCTTGAAGAGCACTAGATCAATGACCCACATCTGACGAGCCAGCAGGTACGTTTATGTATCGCTTTCTTTTAATTGTGATTTTAATGATTCAACATGTACTTTTTTTAATTTTTTGAAATTGTCTAATTGTATCTTTATCCTTTTGTACATAGGAATGTGAGTTTGATGAATATGTCCAAAAAGCGAACTTCTTCGTTAATGCAAGTAGAAGTCTTTTTCTCTCGTTTCTAGTTAATCGATCCACTGGTTACACACCTCCTCACGTCCCCCAAGTATATTTATATATTGCAACTCTTTCTTATATTTCTTTTTGTGAATGCAAGTATCTTTTTCCTTGTTGCCCCCATTGATATGTCTCATTTTCTTTGTATTATCTGACAACTTGACATATGTTACTTTATGCAGGCATCTATTGAGCCAGTGGTGCTTGAAGAGCACCAAAGCGAGGTTGTTGTCGACCCACCTCTGACGAGCCAACAGGTATGTTTATGTACCGCTTTATTTGTATGTTTATGTATCACTTTATCTGATTTGGTGATTTCTCTTTGTACGTTTATGTATCGTTTTGACATATGTTACTTTATGTAAGAATCTATTAAGCCAGTGGTGCTTGAAGAGTACCAAAGTGAGGTTGTTGTCAACCCACCTTTGATGAGCCAGCAGGTACATTTATGTATCACTTTCTTTGTATGTTTATGTGTCTCTTTCTTTGATTTGGTGCTTTCCCTTTGTATGTTTTTGTACTTTTTTGTATCACTCTGACATATGTTACTTTATGAAGGAATCTATTGAGCCAGTGGTGCTTGAAGAGCACCAAAGTGAGGTTGTTTTCGACGCACCTCTTCCCCCCCACTAGGTACATGTATGTTTCACTTTCTTTGAAAACATCGTTTTTTGTCGTTGTAGTATATATGTTTTTGACTGTTTTTATTATCTGAAATTGACATATGTTACTTTATGTAGGCTTCTAGTGAGGCATCGGTGCTTGGAGAGCACCAAATTGGTGACCCACCTTTGACGAGCCAGCAGGTATATTTATGTATCGCTTTCCTTGTACATTTATGTATCGCTTTCTCTGATTTGGTTCTTGACATTGGCATATATATATATATATAGCTTGATAGTAAGAAAGTGGTGCTTGAATAGCACCCAATCAGGGTCGCTGCTAGTGAGGCACCACGACCCACCATTTCTTACTCACGTATAATAAGTAAAAATATTATATTGGTTTGGAATTTGAACAAATGTACATATAATTTTTATATGTTGGTAAACTAACTTACAAATTTTGTTTTTTCTGCAATCTCCACTGATGCGACCTATCCCTCTTGTTTAGTGATGGGGAACATCAGTGAGCAGCCATAAAAGAAATCTAGACTTCTCCGAAGACATTGGCAGTGGCAGCGAAAGGGGGGATAACTAGAATAAATGTATAGGGGGGATACATAGATGTAGCTTTTTGGTTTTATACACACATATGTATAGTTTGATCCAGTATTTTGTATTATGGCCATGTGGCATGCCAATTTTTGTAACATTGTTTGTATACATATATAATATAAAGCAAGGTTCAAATTTATACATATATGGTTGACTTGATCTTGGAACATGATATGTATGGTTCACCTATGTGATATAATGATATGTGTGGTTCACATGTGTGCTAGTATGCATTTCCAATACTTAAAGGAATAATTTATGACTCATCAACTTTTTGACATTATGGCTATCCTCAACTTTTTAACATCATACCATACACTACCTAAATTACACTAAATTTACATGTGTTTCTACTTCTAAGTCATGCATGCATGTGGAATATACCGTATCATACCCTACAATACCCTATGATACTAACATCATACCATACTAACATACAATAACATACCCTACAATACCCTATGATACTAACGTCATACCCTACTAACATACAATAACATACCATAACATAACATACTAACATTATACCATATTAACATACCATACCATACTAATATACCATACCACACCCTACAATACTAACATCATACCCTACAATACCCTATAATAACATAACATGTACCATAACATCATACCCTACAATACCCTCGTTCCATCTCATAACTTGTCAACCCTAGTTTCATGTCATACACTACCTAAATTACATTAACATCATACCATACACTACCTAAATTACACTAAATTTACATGTGTTTCTACTTCTAAGTCATGCATGCATGTGGAATATACCGTATCATACCCTACAATACCCTATGATACTAACATCATACCATACTAACATACAATAACATACCCTACAATACCCTATGATACTAACGTCATACCCTACTAACATACAATAACATACCATAACATAACATACTAACATTATACCATATTAACATACCATACCATACTAATATACCATACCACACCCTACAATACTAACATCATACCCTACAATACCCTATAATAACATAACATGTACCATAACATCATACCCTACAATACCCTCGTTCCATCTCATAACTTGTCAACCCTAGTTTCATGTCATACACTACCTAAATTACATTAACATCATACCATACACTACCTAAATTACACTAAATTTACATGTGTTTCTACTTCTAAGTCATGCATGCATGTGTAATATACCATATCATACCCTACAATACCCTATGATACTAACATCATACCATACTAACATACAATAGCATACCCTACAATACACTATGATACTAACATCATACCATACTAACATACCATAACATAGCATACTAACATAAGACGATATTAACATACCATACCATACTAATATACCATACCCTACAATACTAACATCATACCCTATAATACCCTAGTTCCATCTCATAACTTTTCAACCCTAGTTCCATGTCATACACTACCTAAATTACACTAAATTTACATGTGTTTCTACTTCTAATTCATGCGTGCATATGATATACCATATCATACACTACAATACCCTATGATACTAACATCATACCATACTAACATACAATAACATACCATAACATAATGTACTAACATAACACCATATCAACATACCATACCATACTAATATACCATACCCTACAGTACTAGCATCATACCCTACAATACCCTATACTAACATAACATTTACCATAACATCATAACCTACAATACCCTAGTTCCATCTCATAACTTGTCAACCCTAGTTCCATGTCATAACTTGTCAACCCTAGTGATAGCATTCAATTTGGTGTTCATGAAACCCTAGTTGTTTTCCAATTTGTGCATGTCCATGTGTTTGTAGTTCCATCACATAACTTGTAAAGAGGTCACTAAACCCTAGTTCCATCTCATAACTTGCCAACCCTAGTGATAGCATTCAATTTGGTGTTCATGAAACCCTAGTTCGTTTTCCAATTTGTACATGTCCATGTGTTTCTAGTTCCATCTCATAACTTGTAAAGAGGTCACTAAACCCTACTTCCATCTCATAACTTGTCCACCATAGTGATAGCATGCAAATTGTTGTTCATGAAACCCTAGTTTTTTTCCAATTTGTGCATGTCCATGTGTTTCTAGTTCCATCTTATAACTTGTAAAGAGGTCACTAAACCCTAGTTCCATCTCATAGATTGTCAACCCTATTGATAACATTCAATTTGGTGTTCAAGAAACCCTAGTTGTTTTCCAATTTCTACATGTCCATCTGTTTCTAGTTCCATCTCATAACTTGTAAAGAGGTCGCTAAACCCTAGTTCCAACTCATAGCTAGTCAACCCTAGTGATAGCATTTAATTTGGTGTTCATGAAACCCTAGTTGTTTTCCAATTTGTGCNTAAAGAGGTCACTAAACCCTAGTTCCATCTCATACCTTGTCAACCCTAGTCATAGCATTCAATTTGATGTTGATGAAACCCTATTTTCTTTCCAATTTGTGCATGTCCATGAGTTTCTATTTCCATCTCATAACTTGTAAAGAGGTCACTAAACCCTAGTTCCATCTCATAACTTGTTAACCGTATTGATAGCATTCAATTTGGTGTTCATGAAACCCTAGTTCATTTTCCAATTTGTACATGTCCATGTGTTTCTAGTTCCATCTCATAACTAGTAAAGAGGTCAATCAACCCTAGTTCCATCTCATAACTTGTCAACCCTAGTGATAGCATGCAAATCGGTGTTCATGAAACCATGGTTGTTTTCCAATTTGTGCATATCCATGTGTTTCTAGTTCCATCTCATAACTTGTAAAGAGGTCACTAAACCCTAGCTCCATCTCACACCTTGTCAACCCTAGTCATAGCATTCAATTTGGTGTCCATGAAACCCTGGTTGTTTTCCAATTTGTGCATATCCATGTGTTTCTAGTTCCATCTCATAACTTGTAAAGAGGTCACTAAACCCTAGCTCCATCTCACACCTTGTCAACCCTAGTCATAGCATTCAATTTGGTGTCCATGAAACCCTGGTTGTTTTCCAATTTGTGCATGTCTCGGTGTTTCTAGTTCCATCTCGTAACTTGTAAAGAGGTCACTAAACCCTAGTTCCATCTCATAACTTGTAAAGAGGTCACTAAACCCTAGCTCCATCTCACACCTTGTCAACCCTAGTCATAGCATTCAATTTGGTGTCCATGAAACCCTAGTTGTTTTCCAATTTGTGCATGTCTCGGTGTTTCTAGTTCCATCTCGTAACTTGTAAAGAGGTCACTAAACCCTAGTTCCATCTCATAACGTGTTAACCCTAGTGATAGCATTTAATTTGGCATTCATGAACCCCTAGTTCATTTTCCAATTTGTACATGTCCATGTGTTTCTAGTTCCATCTCATAACTTGTAAATAGGTCACTAAACCCTAGCTCTATCTCATAACTTGTCAACCATAGGGATAGAATGCAGATTGGTGTTCATGAAACCCTAGTTGTTTTCCAATTTGTGCATGTCCATGTGTTTCTAGTTCCATCTCATAACTTGTAAAGAGGTCACTAAACCCTAGTTCCATCTCATAAATTGTCAACCCTAGTGATAGAATTCGATTTGGTGTTCAAGAAACCCTATTGTTTCCCAATCTGTACATGTCCATGTGTTTCTAGTTCCATCTCATAACTTGTAAATAGGTCACTAAACCTTAGTTCCATCTCATAGCTAGTCAACCCTAGTGATAGCATGCAATTTTGTGTTCATGAAACCCTAGTTGTTTTCCAATTTGTGCATGCCCATTTGTTTCTAGTTCCATCTCATAACTTGTAAAGAGGTCACTAAAACCTAGTTCCATCTCATTCCTTGTCAACCCTAGTGATAACATTCAAATTGGTGTTCATGAAACCCTAGATGTTTTCCAATTTGTGCATGTGCATGTCCATGTTTTTCTACTTCCATGTCATAACTTGCAAAGATATCACNAACCCTAGTGATAACATTCAAATTGGTGTTCATGAAACCCTAGATGTTTTCCAATTTGTGCATGTGCATGTCCATGTTTTTCTACTTCCATGTCATAACTTGTAAAGATATCACTAAACCCTAGTTCCATCTCACACCTTGTCAACCCTAGTCATAGCATTCAATTTGGTGTTCATCAAACCCTAGTTTTTTTCCAATTTGTGCAAGTCCATGTGTTTCTAGTTCCATCTCATAACTTGTAAAGAGGTCACTAAACCCTAGTTCCATTTCATAACTTGTCAACCCTAGTCATAGCATTCAATTTGGTATTCATGAAACCCTGGTTGTTTTCCAATTTGTGCAGGTCCATGTGTTTCTAGTTCCATCTCATAGCTTGTAAAGAGGTCCCTAAAACCTAGTTCCATCTCATAGCTTGTCAACCCTAGTGATAGCATGCAATTTGGTGTTCATGAAACCCTAAATGTTTTCTAATTTCTGCAGGTCCATGTGTTTCTAGTGCCATCTCATTACTTNATAGCTTGTCAACCCTAGTGATAGCATGCAATTTGGTGTTCATGAAACCCTAAATGTTTTCTAATTTCTGCAGGTCCATGTGTTTCTAGTGCCATCTCATAACTTGTAAATAGGTCACGAAACCCTAGTTCCATCTCATACCTTCTCAAACCTAGTCATAGCATTCAATTTGGTGTTTAGGAAACCCTAGTTGTTTTCCAATTTGTGCATGTCCATGTGTTTCTAGTTCCATCTCATACCTTATAAAGAGGTCACTAAACCCTATTTCCATCTCATAGCGTGTCAAACTTTAGGAAACCCTAGTTGTTTTCCAATTTGTGCATGTCCATGTGTTTCTAGTTCCATCTCATACCTTATAAAGAGGTCACTAAACCCTATTTCCATCTCATAGCGTGTCAAACCTAGTGATAGCATTCAATTTGGTGTTCATGAAACCCTAGTTGTTTTCCAATTTGTACATTTCCATGTGTTTCTAGTTCCATCTCGTAACTTGTAAAGAGGTCAGTAAACCCTAGTTCCATCTCATAGCTTGTCAACCCTAGTGATAGCATGCAATTTCGTGTTCATGAAACCCTAGTTGTTTTCCAATTTGTGCATGTCCATGTGTTTCTAGTTCCATCTCATAACTTTTAAAGAGGTCACTAAACTCTAGTTCCATCTCATAACTTGTCAAACCCAGTGATAGCATGTAAATTTCTGTTAATGAAACCCTAGTTGTTTTCCAATTTGTGCATGTCCATATGTTTCTAGTTCCATCTCATAACTTGCAAAGAGGTCACTAAACCCTAATTTGATCTCATTACTTGTCAACCCCAGTGATAGCATGCAAATTGGTGTTCATGAAACCCTAGTCGTTTTCCAATTTGTGCATGTCCATGTGTTTCTAGTTCCATCTCATAAATTGTAAAGAGGTCACTAAACCCTAGTTCCATCTCATACCTTGTCAACCCTAGTCATAGCATTCAATTTGATGTTGATGAAACCCTATTTTCTTTCCAATTTGTGCATGCCCATGTGTTTCTAGTTCCATCTCACAACTTGTAAAGAGGTCACTAAACGTTAGTTCCATCGCATAACTTGCCAACATTGGTCATAGCATTCAGTTTGGTGTTCATCAAACCCTAGTTGTTTTCCAATTTGTGCATGTCCATGTGTTTCTATTTCCATGTCATAACTTGTAAAGATGTCACTAAACCCTAGTTCAATCTCATAACTTTTCAATCCTAGTGATAGCATGCAATTTGGTGTTCATGAAACCCTAGTTGTTTTCCAATTTGAGCATGTCCATGTGTTTCTAGTTCCATCTCATAACTTGTGAAGAGGTCACTAAACCCTATTTCCATCTCATATCTTGTCAACCCTAGTCATAGTATTCAATTTGGTGTTCATGAAACCCTAATTGTTTTCCAATTTGTGCATGTTCATGTGTTTCTATTTTAGTCTCATAAGTTGTAAAGAGGTCACTAAACTCTAGTTGCATCTCATAGCGTGTCAACCCTAGTGATAACATTCAATTTGGTGTTCATGAAACCCTAGTTCGTTTTCCAATTTGTACACGTCCATGTGTTTCTAGTTCCATCTCATAACTTGTAAAGAGGTCACTAAAACCTAGTTCTA
Organism: Pseudotsuga menziesii; assembly: GCA_001517045.1. Lineage (NCBI taxonomy): Eukaryota > Viridiplantae > Streptophyta > Pinopsida > Pinales > Pinaceae > Pseudotsuga > Pseudotsuga menziesii. The sequence goes on along the minus strand of LPNX010001159.1, from coordinate 218,583 downwards.
TCTCATAACTTGTCAACCATAGTGATAGCATGCAATTTGGTGTTTATGAAAACCTAATTGTTTTCCAATTTGTGCGTGTCCATGTGTTTCTAGTTCCATCTCATAACTTGTAAAGAGGTCACTAAAACCTAGTTCCATCTCATACCTTGTCAACCCTAGTGATAACATTCAATTTGGTGTTCATGGAACCCTAGTTCATTTTCCAATTTGTACATGTCCATGTGTTTCTAGTTCCATCTCATAACTTGTAAAGAGGTCACTAAAACCTAGTTCCATAGCATAACTTATCAACCCTAGTGATAGCATGCAAATTGGTATTCATGAAACCCTAGTTGTTTTCCAATTTGTGCATGTCCATGTGTTCCTAGTTCTATCTCATAACTAGTAAAGAGGTCACTGAACACTAGTTCCATCTCACACCTTGTCAACCCTAGTCATAGCATTCAATTTGGTGTTCATCAAACCCTAGTTGTTTTCCAATTTGTGCATGTGCATGTTTTTGTAGTTCCCTCATAACTTGTAAATGGGTCACTAAACCCTACTTCCATCTCATAGCTTGTCAACCCTAGTCATAGAATTCAATTTGGTCTTCATGAAACCCTAGTTGTTTTCAAAATTATGCATGTGAATGTGTTTCTAGTTCCATCTCATAACTTATAAAAAGGTCACTAAACTATAGTTCCATCTCATAACATGTCAACCCTAGTCATAGCATTCAATTTGGTATTGATGAAACCCTGGTTGTTTTCCAATTTTTGCAGGTCCATGTGTTTCTAGTTCCATCTCATAGCTTCGAAAGAGGTCACTAAAACCTAGTTCCAATATCTCATAGCTTGTCAACCCTAGTGATAGCATGCAATTTCTTGTTCATGAAACCCTAAATGTTTTCCAATTTCTACATGTCCATGTGTTTCTAGTTCCATCTCATAACTTGTAAATAGGTCACTAAACCCTAGTTCCATCTCATACCTTTTCAACCCTAGTCATCATAGCATTCAGTTTGGTGTTTAGGAAACCCTAGTAGTTTTCCAATTTGTGCATGTCCATGTGTTTCTAGTTCCATCTCATACCTTATAAAGAGGTCACTAAACCCTAGTTCACACTCATAGCATGTCAACCCTTGTGATAGCATTCAATTTGGTGTTCATGAAACCCTAGTTGTTTTCCAATTTGTACATTTCCATGTGTTTCTAGTTCCATCTCATAACTTTTAAAGACGTAACTAAACCCTAGTTCCATCTCATAGCTTGTCAAACCAAGTGATAGCATGCAATTTCGTGTGCATGAAATCCTAGTTGTTTTCCAATTTGTGCATGTCCAAGTGTTTCTAGTTCCATCTCATAACTTGTAAAGAGGTCACAAAACTGTAGTTCCATCTCAAAACTTGTCAAACCCAGTGATAGCATGCAAATTGTTGTTCATGAAAACCTAGTTGTTTTCCAATTTGTGCACGTCCATGTGTTTCTAGTTCCATCTCATAAATTGTAAAGAGGTCACTAAACGCTAGTTCCATCTCATACCTTGTCAGCCCTAGTCATAGCATTCAATTTGGTGTTAATGAAACCCTATTTGCTTTCCAATTTATTCATGTTCATGTGTTTCTAGTTACATTTCATAACTTGTAAAGAGGTCAATAAACCTTAGTTCCATCTCATAACTTGCCAACCCTAGTCATAGAACTCAATTTGGTGTTCATGAAACCCTAGTTGTTTGCCAATTTCTGCATGTCCATGGGTTTCTAGTTCCATCTCATAACTTGTAAATAGGTCACTAAACCCTACTTCCATCTCATAGCTTGTCAATCCTAGTGAGAGCATGGAATTTGGTGTTCATGAAAGCCTAGTTGTTTTCCAATTTGACCATGTCCATATGTTTCTAGTTCCATATAATAACTTGTGAAGAGGTCACTAAACCCTAGTTCCATCTCATAGCTTGTCAACCCTAGTCATAGTATTCAATTTGGTGTTCATGAAACCCTAGTTGTTCTCCAATTTGTGCATGTTCATGTGTTTCTATTTCCATCTCATAACTTGTAAGGAGGTCACTAAACTCTAGTTGCATCTACTAGCGTGTCAAACCTAGTGATAACATTCAATTTGGTGTTCATCAAACCCTAGTTGTTTTCCAATTTGTGCATGTCCATGTGTTTCTAGTTCCATGTCATAACTTGTAAAGAGGTCACTAAACCCTAGTTGAATCTCATAACTTTTCAATCCTAGTGATAGCATGCAATTTGGTGTTCATGAAACCCTAGTTGTCTTCTAATTTGAGCATGTCCATGTGTTTCTAGTTCCATCTCATAACTTGTGAAGAGGTCACTAAACCCTAGTTCCATCTCATCTGTTGTCAACCCTAGTGATAACATTCAATTTGGTGTTCATGAAACCCTAGTTCATTTTCCAATTTGTACATGTCCATGTCTTTCTAGTTCGATCTCATTACTTGTAAAGAGGTTACTAAACCCTAGTTCCATCTAGTAACTTAAAAACCCTAGTGATAGCATGCAAATTGGTGTTCATGAAACCCTAGTTGTTTTCCAATTTGTGCATGTCCTTGTGTTTCTAGTTCCATCTCATAACTTGTAAAGAAATCACTAAACCCTAGTTCCATTTTACACCTTGTCAACCCTAGTCATAGAATTCAATTTGGTGTTCATCAAACCCTAGTTGTTTTCCAATTTGTGCATGTCCATGTGTTTCTAGTTCCCTCATAACTTGTAAATAGGTCACTAAACCCTACTTCCATCTCATAACTTGTCAACCCTAGTCATAGAATTCAATCTTGTGTTCATGAAACTCTAGTTGTTTTCCAAATTATGCATGTGAATGTGTTTCTAGTTCCATCTCATAACTTGTAAAGAGGTCACTAAACCATAGTTCCATCTCATAACTTGTCAACCCTAGTCATACCATTCAATTTGGTGCAAATTAAACCCTAGTCTTTTTCCAATTTGTGCATGTCCATGTGTTTCTAGTTCCATCGTCATAGCTTGTAAAGAGGTCACTAAACCCTAGTTCCATCTCCTAGCTTGTCAACCCTAGTGATAGCATGAAATTTGGTTTTCATGAAACCATAGTTGTTTTCTAATTTCTGCATGTCAATGTGTTTCTAGTTCCGTCTCATAACTTGTAAAGAGGTCACTAAACCCTAGTTCCATCTCATAGCTTGTCAACCCTATGGATAGCATGCAAATTGGTGTTCATGAAACCCTATTTGTTTTCCAATTTGTGCATTTCCATGTGTTTCTAGTTCCCTCGTAACTTTTAAATAAGTCAATAAACCCTACTTCCATCTCATAACTTGTCAACCCTAGTCATAGCATTCAATTTGGTGTTCATGAAACCCTAGTTCTTTTCCAAATTGTGCATGTCCATGTGTTTCTAGTTCCATCTCATAACTTGTCAACCCTAGTCATAGCATTCAATTTGTTGTTCATGAAACCCTTGTTATTTTCCAATTTGTGCTTGTCCATGTGTTTGAAGTTCCATCTCATAACTTGTAAAGAGGTCACTAAACCCTAGTTCCATCTCATAGATTTTCAATCCTAGTGATAGCATGCAATTTGGTGTTCATGAAACCTTAGTTGTTTTCCAATTTGTACATTTCCATGTGTTTCTAGTTCCATCTCATAATGTGTAAAGAGGTCACTAAACCCTAGCTCCATCTCATCGCGTGTTAACCCTAGTGAGGGCATTCAATTTGGTGTTCATGAAACCATAATTGTTTTCCAATTTGTGCATGTCCATGTTTTTCTTGTTCCATCTCATAGCTTGTAAAGAGTTCACTAAACCCTAGTTCCATCTCATAGATTTTCAACACTAGTGATAGCATGCAATTTGGTGTTCATGAAACCCTAGTTGTTCTCTAATTTGTGCATGTCCATGTGTTTCTAGTTCCATCTCATAATTTTTAAAGAGGTCACTAAACCCTAGTTCCATCTAATAGCTTGTCAATCCTAGTGATAGTATGCAATTTTGTGTTCATGAAACCCTAGTTCTTTTCCAATTTTTGCATGTTCATGTGTTTCTAGTTCCATCTCATAACTTGTAAAGAGGTCACAAAACCCTAGTTCCATATCATACCTTGTCAACCCTAGTCATAGCATTTAATTTGGTGTTCATGAAACCCTAGTTCTTTTCCAATTTGTGCATGTCCATGTGCTTCTAGTTCCATCTCATAACTTGTAAAGAGGTCACTAAACCCTAGTTACATCTCATAACTTGTCAACCCTAGTCATACCATTCAATTTGGTTTTCATGAAAACCTAGTTGTTTTCCAATTTGTGCATGTCCATGTGTTTCTAGTTCCATCTCATATCTTGTAAAGAGGTCACGAAACCCTGGTTCCATCTCATAGCTTGTCAACCCTAGTGATAGCATGCAATTTGGTGGTCATGAAATCCTAGTTGTTTTCTAATTTGTTCATGTCCATGTGTTTCTAGTTCCATCTCATAACTTGTAAAGAGGTCACTAAACCCTAGTTCCATCTCATAACTTGTCAACCCTAGTGATAGCATGTAAATTGGTGTTCATTAAACCCTAGTTGTTTTCCAATTTGTGCATGTTCATGTGTTTCTAGTTCCATCTCATAACTTATAAAGAGGTCAAGAAACCCTAGTTCCATCTCATACCTTGTCAACCCTAGTCATAGCATTTAATTTGGTCTTCATGAAACCCTAGTTCTTTTCCAATTTGTGCAGGTCCATATGTTTCTAGTTCCATCTCATAACTTGTAAAGAGGTCACTAAACCCTAGTTACATCTCAAAACTTGTCAACCCTAGCCATAGCATTCAGTTGCATGTTCATGAAAACCTAGTTGTTTTTCAATTTCTACATGTCCATGTGTTTCTAGTTCCATCCCATATCTTGTAGAGAGGTCGCTAAACCCTAGTTCTATTTCATAGCTTGTCAACCCTAGTGATAGCATGCAATTTGGTGGTCATCAAACCCTAGTTGTTTTCTAATTTGTTCATGTCCATGTGTTTCTAGTTCCATCTCATAACTTGTAAGGAGGTCACAAAACCCTAGTTCCATCTCATAAGTTGTCAACCCTAATGATAGCATGCAAATTGGTGTTCATGCAACCCTAGTTGTTTTCCAATTTGTGCATGTCCATGTGTTTCTAATTCCATCTCATAACTTGTAAAGAGGCCACTAAACCCTAGCTCCATCTCATACCTTGTCAACCCTAGTCATAGCATTCGGTTTTGTGTTCATGAAACCCTAGTTTTTATCCAATTTGTGCATGTCCATGTGTTTCTAGTTCCATCTCATAGGTTGTAAAGAGGTCACTAAACCCTAGTTCCATATCATAGCTTATCAACCCTAGTGATAGCATCCAATTTGTTGTTCATGAAACCCTAAATGCTTTCTAATTTCTTCATGTTCATGTGTTTCTAGTTCCATCACATAACGTGTAAATAGGTTACAAAACCCTAGTTCCATCTCATACCTTGTGAACCCTAGTCATCGCATTCAATTTGGTGTTCAGGAAACCCTAGTTGTTTTCCAAATTGTGTTAGTCCATGTGTTTCTAGTTCCATTTCATACCTTATAAAGAGGTCAGTAAACCCTAGTTCCATCTCATAGCATGTAAACCCTAGCGATGGAATTCAATTTCGTGTTCATTAAACCCTAGTTGCTTTCCAATTTGTACATTTCCATGTGTTTCTAGTTCCATCTCATAACTTGTAAAGAGGTCACTAAACCCTAGTTCCATCTCATAGCTTGTCAACCCTCGTGATAGCATGCAATTTGGTGTTCATGAAACCCTAGTTGTTTTCCAATTTTTGCATGTCTATGTGTTTCTAGTTCCATCTCATAACTTGCAAAGAGGTCACTAAAGTCTAGTTCCATCTCATAACTTATCAAACCTAGTGATAGCATGCAAATTGGCGTTCATGAAACCCTAGTTGCTTTCAATCTTGTGCAGGTCCATGTCTTTCTAGTTCCATCTCATAACTTGCAAAGAGGTCACTAAACTCTTGTTCCATCTCATTACTTGTCAACCCTAGTGATAGCATGGAAATTGGTGTTCATGAAACCCTAGTCGTTTTCCAATTTGTGCATGTCCATGTGTTTCTAGTTCCATCTCATAAATTGTAAAGAGGTCACTAAACCCTAGTTCCATATCATACCTTATCAACCCTAGTCATAGCATTCAATTTGGTGTTCATGAAACCCTATTTGCTTTCCAATTTATGCATGTGCACATGTTTCTAGTTCCATCTCATAACCTGTAAAGAGTTCACTAAACCTTATTTTCATCTCATAACTTGCCAACCCTAGTCATAGCACTAAATTTGGTGTTCATGAAACCCTAGTTGTTTTCCAATTTATGCAGGTCCATGTGTTTCTAGTTCCATCTCATAACTTGTAAAGAGGTCACTAAACCCTAGTTCCATCTCATAGCTTGTTAATCCAAGTGATAACATGCAATTTGGTGTTCATGAAACCCTAGTTGTTTTCCAATTTGACTAGGTCCATGTGTTTCTAGTTCCATCTCAAAACTTGTGAAGAGGTCACTAAACCCTAGTTCCATCTCATACCTTGTCAACCCTAGTCATAGTATTCCATTTGGTGTTAATGAAACCCTATTTTGTTTTCCAATTTGTGCAGGTTCATGTGTTTCTATTTCAATCTCATAACTTGTAAAGAGGTCACTAAACTCTACTTGCACCTCATAGCGTGTCAACCCTTGTGATAACATTCAATTTGGTGTTCATGAAACCCTAGTTCATTTTCCAATTTTTACATGTCCATGTGTTTCTAGTTACATCTCATAACTTGTAAAGAGGTCACCAAACCCTAGTTCTATCCCATAACTTGTGAGTGATAGTGATAGCATGCAATTTGGTGTTCATGAAACCCTAGTTGTTTTCCAATTTGTCAATGTCCATGTGTTTCTAGTTCCATCTCATAACTTACAAAGAGGTCACCAAACCATAGTTCCATCTCATACCTTGTCAACCCTAGTGATAACATTCAATTTGGTGTTCATGAAACCCTAATTTGTTTTCCAATTTGTACATGTCCATGTGTTTCTAGTTCGATCTCATAAGTTGTAAAGACGTCACTAAACCCTAGTTCCATCTCATAACTTGTCAACCCTAGTGATAGATTGCAAATTAGTGTTCATGAAACCCTAGTTGGTTTCCAATTTGTGCATGTCCATGTGTTTCCAGTTCCATCTCATAACTTGTAAAGAGGTCCCTAAACCCTATTTCCATCTCACACTTTGTTAACCTTAGTCATAGCATTTCAATTTGGTGTTCATCAAACCCTGTTTGTTTTCCAATTTGTGCATGTCAATGTGTTTCTAGTTCCCTCATAACTTGTAAATAGGTCACTAAACCCTACTTCCATTTCATAACTTGTCAACCCTAGTCATAGAATTCAATTTGGTGTTCATGAAACCCTAGTTGTTTTCCAAATTATGCATGTGAATGTGTTTCTAGTTCGATCTCATAACTTATAAAGAGGTCACTAAACCATAGTTCCATTTCATAACTTGTCAACCCTAGTCATAGCACTCAATTTGGTGCTCATGAAACCCTAGTTGTTTTCCAATTTGTGCAGGTCCATGTGTTTCTAGTTCCATCTCATAGCATGTAAAAAGGTCACTAAACCCTAGTTCAATCTCCTAGCCTATCAACCCTAGTCATAGCATGGAATTTGGTTTTCATGAAACCCTAGTTGTTTCCTAATTTCTGCATGTCCATGTGTTTCTAGTTCCATCTCATAGCTTGTAAAGAGGTCACTAAACCCTAGTTCCATCTCATAACTTGTCAACCCTAGTGATAGCATAGAAATTGGTGTTCTTGAAACCCTAGTTTTTCTCCAATTTGTGCATGTCCATGTGTTTCTAGTTCCCTCATAACTTGTAAAAAGGTCACTAAACCCTACTTCCATCTCATAACTTGTCAACCCTAGTCATCACATTCAATTTGGTGTTCATGAAAAACTAGTTGTTTTCCAAATTGTACATGTCCATGTGTTTCTAGTTCCATCTCATAAATTTTAAAAGGGTCACTAAATCCTAGTTCAATGTCATAACTTGTCAACCCTAGTCATAGCATTGAATTTGTTGTTCATGAAACCCTAGTTATTTTCTAATTTGTGCTTTTCCATGTGTTTCAAGTTCCATCTCATAACTTGTAAAGAGGTCACTAAACCCTAGTTCCATCTCATAGATTTTCAATCCTAGTGATAGCATGCAATTTTGTGTTCATGAAACCTTAGCTGTCTTCCACTTTTTGAATGTCCATGTGTTTCTAGTTCCATATCATAACTTGTAAAGTGGTCACTAAACCCTAGTTCCATCTCCTACCTTGTCAACCCTAGTCATACCATTCAATTTGGTGTTCATGAAACCCTAGTTGTTTTCCAATTTGTGTATGTCCATGTGTTTCTAGTTCCATCTCATAACTTGTAAAAAGGTCACTAAACCCTAGCTTTATCTCATCGCATCTTAATCCTAGTGAAGACATTCAATTTGGTGTTCATGAAACCCTAATTAGTTTCCAATTTTTGCATGTCCATGTGTTTCTAGTTCCATCTCAAAGCTTGTAAAGAGGTCACTAAACCCTAGTTCCATCTCATAACTTTTCAACCATACTGGTAGCATGCAATTTGGTGTTCTTGAAACCCTAGTTGTTTTCTAATTTGTTCATGTCCATGTGTTTCTACTTCCATCTCATAATTTGTAAAGAGCTCACTAAACCCTAGTTCCATCTAATAGCTTGTCAATCCTAGTGATAGTATGCAATTTGGTGTTCATGAAACCCTAGTTCCTTTCCAATTTGTGCATCTTCATGTGTTTCTAGTTCCATCCCATAACTTCTAAAGAGGTCACAAAACCCTAGTTCCATCTCATACCTTGTCAACCCTAGTCATAGCATTTAATTTTGTGTTCATGAAACTCTAGTTCTTTTCCAATTTGTGCATGTCCATGTGTTTCTAGCTCCATCTCATATCTTGTAAAGAGGTCACTAAACCATAGGTCGATTTGATAGCTTGTCAACCCTAGTGATAACATGCAATTTGTTGGTCATGAAACCCTAGTTGTTTTCTAATTTGTGCATGTCCATGTGTTTTTAGTTCCATCTCATAACTTGTAAAGAGGTCACTAAACCCTAGTTCCATCTCATAAATTGTAAACCCTCTAGTGATAGAATGCAAATTGGTGTTCATGAAACCCTAGATCTTTTCCAATTTGTGCACGTCCATGTGTTTCTAGTTCCATCTCATAACTTGTAAAGAGGTCACTAAACTCTAGTTCCATCTCATACTTTGTAAACCCTAGTCATAGCATTCAATTTTTCTGTTCATGAAACCCTAGTTGTTTTCCAATTTGTGCATGTCCATGTGTTCCTAGTTCCATCTCATAGATTGTAAAGAGGTCACTAAACCCTAGTTCCATCTCATAGCTTGTCAACCCCAGTGATAGCATGGAATTTGGTTTTCATGAAACCCTAGTTGTTTTCTAATTTGTGCATGTCCGTGTGTTTCTAGATCCTTCTCATAACTTGTAAAGAGGTCGCTAAACCCTAATTCCATCTCATAACTGGTTAACCCTAGTGATAGCATTCAAATTGGTGTTCATGAAACCCTAGTTGTTTTCCAATTTGTGCATGTCCATGTGTTTCTAGTTCCCTCATAACTTGTAAATAGGTCACTAAACCCTGCTTCCATCTCATAACTTGCCAACGCTAGTCATAGCATTTAATTTGGTGTTCATGAAACGCTAGTTGTTTTCCAAATTGTGCATGTGAATTTGTTTCTAGTTCCATCTCATAACTTGTAAACAGATCACTAAATCCTAGTTCCATCTCATACCTTGTCAACCCTAGTGATAGCATGCAATTTGGTGTTCATGAAACCCTAGTTGTTTTACAATTTGTGCACGTCCATGTGTTTCTAGTTCAATCTCATGACTTGTAAAGAGGTCATTAAACCCTAGTTCCATCTCATGACTTGTCAACCCTAGTGATAGAATGCAAATTGGTGTTCATGAAGCCTTAGTAGTTTTCTAATTTGTGCATGTCCATGTGTTTCTAGTTCCATCTCAGAACTTGTAAACAGGTCACTAAACCCTAATTCCATCTCATAGCTTGTCAATCCTAGTGATAGCAGGCAATTTGGTATTCATCAAGCTCTAGTTGTTTTCCAATCTATGCATGTTCTTGTGTTTCTAGTTCCATCTCATAGCGTGTAAAGAGGTCACTAAACCCTAGTTCCATCTCATATCTTGCCAACCCTGGTGATGGCATGGAATTTGGTGTTCAAGAAACCCTACTTGTTTTCTAATTTGTGCATGTGCATGTGTTTCTACTTCCATCTCATAACTTGTAAAGAGGTCACTAAACCATAGTTCCATCTCATAACTTGTCAACCCTAGTGATAGCATGCAAATTGGTGTTCATGAAACCCTACTTGTTTTCCAATTTGTGCATGTCCATGTGTTTCTAGTTCCCTCATAACTTGTAAAGAGGTCACTAAATCATACTTCCATCTCATAACTTGTCAACCCTAGTCATAGCATTCAATTTGGTGTTCATGAAATGCTAGTTGTTTTCCAAATTGTGCATGTGAATGTGTTTCTAGTTCCATCTCATAACTTGTAAAGAGGTCACTAAACCCTAGTTCCATCTCACAACTTGTCAACCATAGTCATAGAATTCAATTTGGTGTTCATGAAACCCTAGTTGTTTTCCAATTTGTGCTTGTCCATGAGTTTCAACTTCCATCTCATAACTTGTAAAGAGGTCACTAAACCCTACTTGCATGTCATAGCTTGTGAATCCTAGTGATAGCATGCAATTTGGTGTTCATGAAACCCTAGTTGTTTGCCAATTTGTGCATGTCCATGTCTTTGTAGTTCCATATCATAACTTGTGAAGAGGTCACTAAACCCTAGTTCCATCTCACACCTTGTCGACCCTAGTGATAGCATTCAATTTGGTGTTCATGAAACCCTAGTTGTTTTCCAATTTGTGGATGTCCATGTGTTTCTAGTTCCATCTGATAACTTGTAATGAGGTCACTAAACCCTAGTCAGCCCTAGTGATAGCGTTCAATTTGGTGTTCATGAAACCCTAATTGTTTTTCGATTTTGCGCATGTCAATGTGTTTCTAGTTCGATCTCATAGCTTGTAAAGAGGTCTCTAAATCTTAGTTCCATCTCAAAGCTTGTCAGCCCCAGTGATGGCATCCAATTTGGTGTTCATGAAACAGTAGTTGTTTTCTAATTTCTGCATGTCCATGTGTTTCTAGCTCCATATCATAACTTGTAAAGAGGTCACTAAACCCTAGTTCCATCTCATAACTTGTCAACCCTAATGAGAGCATACAAATTGGTGTTCACGAAACCCTCATAACATGTAAATAGGTCACGAATCCCTATTTCGATCTCATAACTTGATGACCCTAGTCATAGCATTCAATTTGGTGTTAATGAAACCTTAGTTGTTTTCCAAATTGTGCATGTCCATGTGTTTCTAGTTCCATCTCATAACTTTTAAAAGGGTCACTAAACCCTAGTTCAATCTCATAACTTGTCAACCCTAGTCATAGCATTTAATTTGTTGTTCATGAAACCCTAGTTATTTTCCAATTTGTGCTTGTCCATTTGTTTCAAGTTCCATCTCATAACTTGTAAAGAGCTCACTAAACTCTATTTCCAACTCATAGCTTTCCAATCATAGTGATAGCAAGCAATTTGGTTTTCATGAAACCCTAGTTGTTTTCCAATTTCTGCATGTCCATGTGTTTCTAGTTCCATCTCATAATTTGTAAAGAGGTCACTAAAACCTAGTTCCATTTCCTACCTTGTCAACCCTAGTCATAACATTCAATTTGGTGTTCATGAAACCTTAGTTGTTTTCCAATTTGTGCATGTCCATGTGTTTCTAGTTCCATCTCATAACTTGTAAAGAGGTCACTAAACCCTACTTCCATCTCATCGTGTGTCAAACCTAGTGAGGGAATTCAATTTGGTGTTCATGAAACCCTAATTGTTTTCCAATTTGTGCATGTCCATGTGTTTCTAGTTCCATCTCATATCTTGTAAAGAGGTCACTAAACCCTAGTTCCATCGCATAGCTTTTCAACCCTAGTGATAGCATGCAATTTGGTGTTCATGAAACCCTAGTTATTTTCTAATTTGTCGATGTCCATGTGTTTCTAGTTCCATCTCATAACTTGTAAAGAGGTCACGAAAACCTAGTTCCATCTCATACATTTTCAACCCTAGTCATACCATTTAATTTGGTGTTCATGAAACCCTAGTTCTTTTCCAATTTGTAGATGTCCATGTGTTTCTAGTTCCATCACATAACTTGTAAATAGGTCACTAAACCCTAGTTCAATATCATCCCTTGTCAACCCTAGTCATAGCATTCAATTTGGTGGTCATGAAACCCTAGTTGTTTTCAAATTTGTGCATGTCCATGTGTTTCTAGTTCCATCTAATAACTTGTAAAGAGGTCACCAAACCCTAGTTGCATCTCATAACTTGTCAACCCTAGTCATAGCATTCAATTTGGTGTTCATGAAACGCTAGTTGTTTTCCAATTTGTGCATGTCCATGTGTTTCTAGTTCCATCTTATAACTTGTAAAGAGTTCACTAAACCCTAGTTGCATCTCATAACTTGTCAATCTTAGTGATAGCATGCAATTTGGTGTTCACGAAACCCTAGTTTTTTTCCAATTTGTGCATTTCCACGTGTTTCTAGTTCCATCACATAACTTGTAAGGAGGTCACTAAACCCTAATTGCATATCATACCTTGTCAACCCCAGACATAGCATTCAATTTGTTGTTCATCAAACCCTAGTTGTTTTCCAATTTGTGCATGTCCATGTGTTTCTAGTTCCATCTCAAAACTTGTAAAGAGGTTAGTAAACCATAGTTCCATCTCATAGTGTGTCAACCCTAGTGATAGCATTCAATTTGGTGTTCATGAAACCCTAGTTTTTTTCCAATTTGTGCATGTGCATGTGTTTCTAGTTCCATTTCATAACTTGTACACTGGTCACTAAACCCTAGCTCCATCTCATAACTTGTCAACCCTAGTGATAGCATGCAAATTGGTGTTCATGAAACCCTATTTGTTTTTCACTTTGTGCATATCCATTTGTTTCTAGTTCCATCTCATAACTTGTAAAGAGGTCACCAAGCCCTAGTTCCATCTCATCGCGTGTCAACCCTAGTGATAGGGTTCAATTTGGTGTTCATGAAACCCTAATTGTTTTCTGATTTGTGCATGTCCATGTGTTTCTAGTTCCATCCCATACCTTGCAAAGAGGTCACTAAACCATACTTCCATCTCAAAGCTTGTCAACCCTAGTGATGGCATGCGATTTTGTGTTCATGAAACCCTAGTTTTTTTCTAATTTGTGTAGGTCCATGTGTTTCTAGTTCCATCTCATAACTTGTAAAGAGGTCACTAAACCCTAGTTCCATCTCATAGCTTGTCAATCCTAGTGATAGCATTCAATTTGGTATTTATGAAGCCCTAGTTGTTTTCCAATTTTTGCATGTTCATGTGTTTCTAGTTCCATCTCATAGCGTGTAAAGAGGTCACTAAAGCCTAGTTCCATCTCATAGATTGCCAACCCTAGTGATAGCATGGAATTTGGTGTTCAATAAACCCTGCTTGTTTTCTAATTTGTGCATGTCCATTTGTTTATAGTTCCATCTCATAACTTGTAAAGAGGTCACTAAACCCTAGTTCCATCTCATAACTTGTCAACCTTAGTCATAGCAAGCAAATTGGTGTTCATGAAACCTTGGTTGTTTTCCAATTTGCGCATGTGATCGATGTGTTTCTACTTCTCTAATAACTTGTAAATAGGTCACGAAAACCTATTTCCATCTCATAAGTTGATAACACTAGTTATAGCATTCAATTTGGTGTTCCTGAAGCCGTAGTTGTTTTCCAAATTGTGCATGTCCATGTGTTTCTAGTTCCATCTCATAAGTTTTGAAAGGGTAACTAAACCCTAGTTCAATCTCATAACTTGTCAACCCTAGTCATATCATTCAATTTGTTGTTCATGAAACCCTAGTTATTTTCCAATTTGTGCTTGTCCATGTGTTTCAAGTTCCATCTCATAACTTGTAAAGAGGTCACTAAACCCTAGTTCCATCTCATAGATTTTCAATCGTATTGATAGCATGCAATTTGGTTTTCATTAAACCCTAGTTTTTTTCCAATTTGTGCATGTCCATGTGTTTCTAGTTCCATCTCATAACTTGTAAAAAGGTCACTAAACCCTAGTTCCATTTCCTACCTTATCAGCCCTATTCAGAACATTCAATTTGGTGTTCATGAAACCCTAGTTGTTTTCCAATTTGTGCATGTCCATGTGTTTCTAGTTCCATCTCATAACTTGTAAAGAGGTCACTAAACACTAGTTCCATCTCATCGCGTGTCAACCCTAGTGAGGGCATTCAATTTGGTGTTCATGAAACCCTAATTATTTTCCAATTTGTGCATGTCCATGTATTTTTCGTTCCATCTCATAGCTTGTAAAGATGTCACTAAACCCTAGTTCCATTGCTTAGCTTTTCAACCCTAGTGATAGCATGCAATTTGGTGTTCATGAAACCCTAGTTATTTTCTATTTTTTGCATGTCCATGTGTTTCTAGTTCCATCTCATAACTTGTAAAGAGGTCACTAAACCCTAGTTCCATCTCATAGCTTGTCAATCCTAGTGATAGTATGCAATTTGGTGTTCATGAAACCCTACTTCTTTTCCAATTTGTGCATGTTCATTTGTTTCTAGTTCCATCTCATAACTTGTAAAGAGGTCACGAAACCCTAGTTCCATCTCATACCTTTTCAACCCTAGTCATAGCATTTAATTTTGTGTTCAAGAAACCCTAATTGTTTTCCAATTTGTGCAAGTCCATGTGTTTCTAGTTCCATCTCATAACTTGTAAAGAGGTCACAAAACCCTAGTTCCATCTCATAGCATGTCAACCCTAGTGATAGCATTCAATTTGGTGTTCATGAAACCCTAGTTGTTTTCCAATTTGTACATGTCCATGTGTTTCTATTTCCATCTCATAACTTGTAAAAAGGTCACTAAACCCTGGTTCCATCTCATAGTTTGTCAACCCTAGTGATAGCATTCAATTTGGTGTTCATGAAACCCAATTGTTTTTCCAATTTGTGCATGTCCATGTGTTTCTCGTTCCATCTCATAACTTGTAAAGAGGTCACTTAACCGTAGTTCCATCTCATAACTTGTCAACCCTAGTGATAAAATTCAAATTGGTGTTTATGAAACCATAGTTATTTTCCAATTTGTACATGTCCATGTGTTTTTAGTTCCATCTCATAACTTGTAAAGAGGTGACTAAACCCTAGTTCCATCTCATAACTTGGCAACCCTAGTGATAGCATCCAAATTTGTGTTCGTGAAACGCTAGTTGTTTTCCAATTTGTGCATGTCCATGTGTTTCTAGTTCCATCTCATAAATTGTAGAGAGGTCACTAAACCCTAGTTCCATATCATCCCTTGTCAACCCTAGTCATAGCATTCAATTTTAGGGTCATGAAACCCTAGTTGTTTTCCAATTTGTGCATGTCCATGTGTTTGTAGTTCCATCTAATAACTTGTAAAGTGGTCACTAAACCCTAGTTGCATCTAATAACTTGTCAACCCTAATCATAGCATTCAATTTGGGGTTCATGAAACCCTAGTTGTTTTCCAATTTGTGCATGCCCATGTGTTTCTAGTTGCATCTCATAACTTGTAAAGAGGTCACTAAACCCTAGTTGCATCTCATAACTTGTCAGTACTAGTGATAGCATGCAATTTGGTGTTCACAAAACCCTAGTTGTTTTCCAATTTGTGCATGTCCATGTGTTTCTAGTTCCATCTCATAACTTGTAAAGACGTCACTAAACCCTAGTTCCATATCATACCTTATCAACCCTAGTCATAGCATGCAATTTGGTGTTCATCAAACCCTAGTTGTTTTCCAATTTTTGCATGTCCATGTGTTTCTAGTTCCATCAGAGAACTTGTAAAGAGGTCACTAAACCCTAGTTCCATCTCATAGTGTGTCAACCCTTCTGATAGCATCCAATTTGGTGTTCATGAAACCCTAGTTGTTTTCCAATTTGTGCATGTGCATGTGTTTCTAGATACATTTCATAACTTGTAAAGAGGTCATCAAAACCTAGTTCCATCTAATAGCCTGTCAAACCTAGTGATAGCATGAAATTTGGTGTTCATCAAAATGTATTTGTTTTCCAATTTGTGCACATCCATGTGTTTCTAGTTCAATCTCATAACTTGTAAAGAGGTCACTAAACCCTAGTTCCATCGCATATCTTGTCAACCCTAGTGATAGCATTCAATTTGGTGTTCATGAAAACCTAGTTCGTTTTCCAATTTGTACATGTCCATGTGTTTCTAGTTCCATCCCATAACTTGTAAAGAGGTCACTAAATCCTAGTTCCATCTCATAACTTCTCAACCCTAGTGAGAGCATGCAAATTGGTGTTCATGAAACCCTTGCTGGTTTCCAATTTGTGCATGTACATGTGTTTCTAGTTCCACCACATAACTTGTAAAGAGGTCACGAAACCCTAGTTCCATCTCATGACTTGTCAACCCTAGTCATAGCATTCCATTTGGTTTTCATGAAACCCTAGTTGTTTTCCAATTTGTGCAGGTCCATGTGTTTCTAGTTCCATCTCATAAGTTGTAAAGAGGTCACTAAACCTTAGTTCCATCTCATAGCTTTTCAACCCTAGTGATAGAATGCAAATTGGTGTTCATGAAAACCTAGTTGTTTTCCAATTTGTACATGTCCATGTGTTTCTAGTTCCATCTCATAACTTATAAAGAGCTCACTAAACCCTAGTTCCATTTCAGAACTTGTCAACCCTAGTCATAGCATTCAATTTGGTGTTCATGAAACCCTAGTTGTTTTCCAATTTGTGGATGTGCATGTGTTTCTAGTTCCATCTCATAAGTTCTAAAGAGGTCACTAAACCCTAGTTTCATCTCATAGCTTGTCAACCTTAGTTCCATCTCATAGTTTGTCAACCCTAGTGATAGCATGCAATTTGGTGTTCATGAAACCCTAGTTGTTTTCCACTTTTAAATACATGTCCATGTGTTTCTAGTTCCATCTCATAACTTGTAAAGAGGTCAGTAAACCCTAGTTCCATCTCATAACTTGTCAACCCTACTGATAGCGTTTAATTTGGTTTTCATCAAGCTAAAAACATCAAAAAATGTAAATTTCAACAAGTCGAGAGCATGCTATTTTCCGATTTCTATTTGTTGGTGTCTAAAGACACCGTTCTTGGTGCCTGCAATGTGCCATAGATGGTGTTTGTATCCTAGGCACCCAAAAGGCTAGACATTAGTAAAATCATAAGAAAAAAAAGAAAACCCAATGAAAATGTGCAAACATGATTTATAGATAACTCACCTGAGGTTGTACGCTCATGTTTATGGTGTCCAGTTTCGTCTGAATAATATTATGTCTGTGAATGGTATCGGTCATTCACAGGTTTATTACATTGGGAATAAACTAAGGATAAATAATTTAAATTGTGCTTCAGCATTCACTTTAAAGGTTAAATAACGCACCTGACAATGCATTCAGACAAGTAGGCCATCTTGATCATCTTTAGTGTCGATGTTGTCCATGAATATTTCATGCTCTATATGAGGTAACAAGTATCATACATGTGACCTATTTTTGTGACCAAGTGTGCACAGCTTGATGTTTATACCAACTACTAGGTTGGTGAAGTGGTATACAATAGCTCCTGGTCTATAATCCTGATATGCATACCTAGCCTTCCTTTTCTATTGTGCTATAAGTGTCAAGTACTCCCCTTTTATAACCATCGATCCAGTTAGGAATTCAATATTTTCATCATCTGTAACAAGTCTGAGAATGGTTTGTTTACCCTCTAAGAAACGTGCCAACCAATAGTCAGAACCCCATTCATTCTTTTTTGGGGAAACCACTACATATATCTGACCTATGAAAGGATATAGGTCAAGTTGAAAATACATTTTTTAAATAAGGTCTTGCATTTCTAATTTGTACAAAAATTAAATTCTACATAGGTCTAGTAAACAATACATAAATGCATTTTCTTATTTAGGTACTACTCATGTACATGCTTGTATGAGATTCTATATGTGATCATAGTCTATAGAAATATGTGTCTGGTCATCTTCCAAATGGTCTATTTCATTAACCCTATTGAAATTGGTGCCAAGTGTCACTCGATCCCATGTATCAACGGTATCTATATACTCACAACCATCCCATTCATCGATGCTACAAGAACTGCAAAAGCAAGCCTTCAATCTTGTCCAAATTTGTAGAGCCGAGTTGTCTTAGTTTCTAATTGAATGAAATTGTCGAGTTCCATGAACTGTGTTCACCCGATGTGTTTTGGATCGGTCCACATTTTTCACCTCCCAGAGTATTCTCCGCACCAAGTGTTTCCTTGTTTCTTGTTCTCCCATCATAGATGCACACCATTTCACTATAGATGCAGCGTCTTGAAGGCGAGTGCCTGTAAACTTCATCTCTTCCCTTCGAAGGGCAGTTTTTATGCATGCACCAGCACCATCGTGCTCTCCTTTTCCATGACCAGTTTCAAAGTAGTTCCATACATGTGGCACCTTGTATTCTATGTGCAACAAACACAACCATTCAAATACACGTGCATTCTTGAACTATCCAGCACAACCATCTGACCAAATGAAATGGCGATAAAATGGTATATCCATAGCTATCACATGATCATAGAATAATTTAAAGAAATGTTGCACATAATGGATTTCATGGGTCCAGTCGTCACTTGTGTAGAAGTGACTTTCTTTTAGTATCACACATTTCTCTTCATTTCTATCTGGCCCATGTCGATACGTGATATGCACCATTATGCTCACCTGCTCTGAGTGATAGTATTGACTTTGTTTTTCATTTTGTGGTTGTAGGGTGTAATTTTCCGCAAAGTCAAACAATGAAAGTATTGTTCCAAGAGGGAAGGTGTCCCAACATATTCTGAATTTCTCATCTTGCCACCGTGCCATATCGACATGTTGAATGTACTATTGGATCTTTCCATGAAACTATGAAATAAAATCACATACTTGCACCTGGTATAAAAAAATAAACAGTTTTATAAAAAAGCATACAAAGATGTGTACATGAATATTAATATGTCAATATTCAACAATTTACCTGTGAAGTCACCAATTTAATCTTCCTGCTTTGTTTCCCATCATGTACCTGATATGTCTCATACTGATAATTCTGCTTCTCGACAATTGCATTCTCGAATGCTTGATCTTCACTTTCATGGATGCAATCACACCATAATGATAGCCCACCACAATTGTTGCAAGAATTGTCTACACATTGTTTAAACTAATATGCTTTCCCATCTTGCCTCAAACACATTATGCTATGGATGAAATCTCTGGATGACATTGTCGGTACTATACTTGAGCATTCCTGCACATGGTTAGGATGCAAAAAACGACATATATGTGCAAATGTATGGTAATATAGGTCAAAATCTATGTGGTATCTACAACAACAAGTGTTCCATATGGTATTGATTCTAACATACCAAGGCTTGCATTTTTCAAAAGATCTTTGCTCAAGCCTTAGCTCTACATGGGAAACTTTAAACATCTCGAACAGTTGAGTTTGTGTCATGTCAAGATAATGTTTAACCTGAGTTTCATTGTTTCTATAACCCCTACAATGCTTTAACACATCCTTCTTGTTAGAAGAAGGCTTAATGTTATCGTGCGAAAACATGTGCACTAGGCCCTTCATTGCTTCGACTACCTTCATGTCTTTGCGGGGCAACCTACCGCTAAATGCCCATAATTTTTCCATTTGTCCCTCTACATCAAGGTTGTCTCTTCTTACTAAATATTTTTTAAGTGTCTTTGGATGTAAAGGCACAATTTGCGATGTGCATTTAAGTAAACGACGTTATCTTGTAGATCTACATACAATTGATTCAGCCAACACACGGCGAGCCAAATTACAGTCCTGTGAATGAGTTTTTTTACCAACCGATGTGAATGCAGCAGCAAGATATTTAACAATGTGATTACTAGATTTGATATTCTTCATTGTTCTTATGCCTAAATTTCTTCTAACAGTTTCCATATTTCTAGAATTAAGCAAAGCTAAAAACAATTGGCATTTACCGGCTTCGGATTTGTTATCAAAATATTGTTTCATTATTTGAGAACAATGATGAAGGATAGTGCGTTTAGCCACCTTACCTTCCATGGAAGTCAATTCGCTCTCGTCCACTTGTATGCGTTTAGGAGTTCTCTTTTGTTTTGATGTGAAATTTCTTGCTGTTTGAAATATAGGAGTGACGTTTACGTCCACTACAGGCTAACAACTTCGATTAGGAGAATGAACCACCAGCCATGGTTGTTGCCGAGTCACATTTGCATTTGGAGTAACTTAATTATTGAACTCTTCACAAGATTGTCAGTTTACTAATGGATCAATAATATCATCTTCCGTATAACCAGCTTCCTTTAATGTTGCATTATCTTCCTCAGCCTCTACGTCAGGTATATGTTGAGGGGGAATGGGAACTATTTGCTCATCTAATGAATGCCGACGATTTCTTGAATCTTCCCTCTTTTTTTCTTTTTTATTTTCAGCTTCTTCTGGTGTAAGCACCTTCCTCGCTGACTTTCGACCTCTATTGCATACGTTCCCCATTGAAATACACCCAAACTTGTACAAAACCTATGGAATTATGTAAGTAATGATTAAATTGCAGGATGAACAGTTCTCTGTACGCAAGTTCAAAAGAATTATGTCTTTTGCTACAGTAAACCTGTCCCACAGCACACAACCCAACATTTTTTTATATAACACATATCGCATATGCGATATAACACATGTCCATTTTACGCATATGCGATATATCACATATGCGATATTGATACAATGCTTTTTAATAACGAGCAGTTTTTTACGTGATCTCCAAAATGCATATACGATATATCGCATATGCGATTTAGTGCATATGCGATATATCACATATGCGATTTAGTGCTCACTAAATATGCAACTTGACTGATCTATGCTTATCAAATATTAAAATATTAAATATCAAATGCATATCAAACTTGGACTGAAATATGTTAAACTTCTATAACCTTACAATGGACCCCATACCAATGGTTAAGACCTCCAAATTTATCCTTCGACCATGGTAGTGTCTATGACGACGACGATGATGATGATCACGAATAGTATGACTATGACGACGATGATTATGGTGATGATTATCAGGATGATGATGACTATGATGGTGATTATAATGATGATGATGATGATGATGATAATGATGATGATGATGATGAGGATGATGACGATGATGATGAACAATAATGGTGATGAGGAGGAGGAGGAGGAGGATGACTATGATGATGATGAAGATGATGATGATGATGAGCATGATGAGGATGATGAGGGTGATGACGATGACGATGATGATGAACAATGATGGTGATGAGGAGGAGGAGGAGGATGACCATGATGATGAGGATGAGGATGAGGGTGATGATGATGATGAGGATGAGGATGAGGATGAGGATGAAGATGATGATGATGGTGATGGTGATGATGATGAGGAGGATGGTGGTGGTTATGATGATGACGATGAGGATGATGATGGTGATGATGACATTGATGATGATGACGATGAACAATGATGGTGATTATGATGATGACGAGGATGATGACCATGATGATGATGACAAGGATGAGGGTGATGATGATGAACAATGATGGTGATGAGGAGGAGGAGGAGGAGGATGACTATGATGATGATGATGAGGATGAGGGTGATGATGATGATGATGATGATGACCATGATGAGGGTGATGATGATGATGATGAGGATGGTGATGATGATAATGATGACGACGATGACGACGATGATGGTGATGATGATGATGATGAGGATGATGATGATGATGACGATGACGATGAACAATGATGGTGATAACGAGGAGGAGGAGGATGATGACCATGATGATGATGATGATGATGACGACGACGACGATGATGATGATGAACAATGATGGTGATGATGAGGAGGAGGAGGATGATGACTATGATGATGATGAGGAGGATGAGGGTGATGATGATGATGATGATGGTGATGACCATGATGATGACGATGAGGATGAGGGTGATGATGATGATGATGATGATGACGATGATGATGGACAATGATGGTGATGAGGAGGAGGAGCAGGAGGATGACTATGATGATGATGATGAGGATGAGGGTGATGATAAGGAGGAGGAGGAGGATGACGATGACGATGATGATGAACAATGATGGTAATGACAAGGAGGAGGAGGAGGATGACCATGATGATGATGATGAGGATGATGGTGATGATGATGATGATGATTATGAGGATGATGATGATGATGATGATGATAACGATGACGATGATGATGAACAATGATGGTGATGATGATGATGATGATGAGGAAGATGACCATGATGATGATGACGATGATGATGATGATGATGATGACGATGACGATGACAATGATGATGAACAATGATGGTGATGAGGAGGAGGAGGATGATGATGACTATGATGATGATGATGAGGATGATGATGATGATGATGATGACCATGATGACCATGATGATGATGATGAGGATGAGGGTGATGATGATGATGATGATGATGATGATGACAACAATGGTGATGATGATGATGAGGAGGAGGATAACTATGATGATGATGATGAGGATGAGGGTGATGATGATGATGGTGATGATGATGATGATGAGGATGAGGATGAGGATGATAATGACGATGACGATGACAATGATGATGAATAATGATGGTGATGAGGAGGAGGAGGAGGATGATGACTATGATGATGATGATTATGATGTTGATGATGACGATGGTGATGACGATCATGATGAACAATCATGGTGATGAGGATGATGGTGATGATGATGGTGATGAGGATGATGATGATAATGACGATGATGAACAATGATGGTGATGATGATGATGAGGATGAGGATGAGGATGATGATGATGACGACGATGATGAGGAACAATGATGATGATGATGATAGGTTTAGTTGAAAATTTTCTTTGATTTTATTTTCAAGCATTTGCAATGGAATGGTGATGATAAAAAATGATGAGGAGGAGGATGATGACAATGATTATGATGAGGATGATGACTATGATGATGATGAGGATGATAATGATGATGATGATAATCGCGATGATGATGATGATGAACAATGATGGTGATGATGATGATGATGATGATCACGATGATGATGATGATGATGATGATGATCATGATGATGATGACGATGATAGTAATGAGATTTCACCTGCTTACTATAAATACTAATTACTAAATCTTGAAAATCGTCGAAATTTTAATACACATATAAACACTCATTACACTGATGGCCACACACTTGTTTGAAGACTCCTGGTACCAGATGATTTGTTCTATTCTATGGACCATACATTTGCAGACATCGATTAACAATCGTCCACCCCTCATATCTCTCCCGTCCCCCCCTCACATATCTCCCATAACCATCCCTCCCTTCCCCTTATATATCTCTTCCCTTCATCCCCCCCATATATGTCCCCTACCCATCCCTCCCTCCCATGATTCCCTGTACATCTTCCTCTCCCTCCTTTGACTCCCACTGCCTCTTAACCAATGTAATGTTGGGCCATGAGCCATCCCATAGACCGTCTGGATGGAATATTGGGAGTCTAAATGGTATTATAATGGGATAAGGATTTCATTACTCTTTTTTTACTCTCATACCAAATTAGTTAAGAAAAAACGCATATGCGTTATAGCTTATTCATATCGCATATGCGATATGAATAAGCTATAACGCATATGCGTTTTTTTTAAATTAAAAAAAGTCGGTAGGAATAAGGTTTGACATTATGTTCGGAAATAGCCTCGGACTACTGAACCTATTCACTAGGACAAATAAACCAGGGCTATTGCTTTCCTTTTAGAACTCTATCAATATGCTCAATTTTGATGGTGTGTTTTGCTATGACATACACAATATTTTTTTATGAAAATTTAGAATATTGTAGAGTACGATATTACGATTCTAAATATGTAATTTTTTCCTTCAAAAGTATGTTTTATTTATTTATTATTATTTTTCTAAATGTCACACGTCAGTTTTCAAAAATAGATACATCCATTGTTTTTTATATAACTTTTGATTTTTATTACCATTTCCCAAGAAAACTATATTGTGCACTAGACGAGAGCAAGCTCTACGATCTTATATATAGAAAAGAAGGATTTCATTAATTTTTTCCCCTAAAGTGTTGCATCGGCACATAAATTTTTCATTTCAAGATTTTCTTACTTCAATAATTAATAATAAAAAAGAAATTCATGAAAAATTCTAAATAAATAGTGTTGCACTAGGCCCATATGCCATTTATATGTCTGCAAGGTTTTATCTCAAATTGACATCATTTACCTCATATATTGTTGCATCCACACAAACATATATGTTATGATGTGCTGAAAATTTGAAAACCCAATTTCACGCAAACTAATTTTATAATCATTTAAACACATTTTGTGTGCTTAAATGATATATATTATGAAAGTTGATTCAATTACCTATCTTTTGTCTTTTTACTTCATCTTCAACTAAGTTAGGGGAGTACTCCTAATTGTTACCTAAAGTCAGTAATTTTATAATCATTTAAACACATTTTGTATGCTTAAATGCGATATATTATGAAAGCTGATTCAATTACCTATCTTTTGTCTTTTTACTTCATCTTCAACTAAGTTAGGGAAGTACTCCTAGTTGTTACCTAAAGTTAGAGTTTCCAGGTTTTTCGAGTATTATGTGCAATCTAAAGTGTCTTTAAAGAAGTCCATGATTTTGCATCAACCCTTAAATCTTTGACAATAAAACACATTTAACTTTTACAAATAGTCCCCATTCTACAACTAGCTTCCTAGTTAGTGTCAAGTTTGAGGACATTGCCACTAAATGTTTCTGGTTTCATATAAAAATATATAAATTGCAAAATCATATTTATAATGAATGATCATCTATGTTTTATACACAAAAAAGTTCTATATCATTTGTGCATTGCTCTAACTAACAAAATAGTTACTAAAAATAATACACATGTAAGCTGGTTTGGAATTAGAAATTGCTTGAAATACAATTTTAAAAAGATAACAGTAAAATTTAAAAATATGGTAGCTGACATATGGAGTTTTAAAAAAATCGTTTAACAGGATTCAAATTTGAAGCATAAGACGGCATAACAATCGTTCAGGGCCTATTTTATCCTTCATAAGAGGTCATAACAATTTTAGCCATGCAAAATTATGCAGTGGCATAATACAACTCCCGCGGGTGGCAGAATTATGCAGTTAAAATCACTCGCTGTGACGGCTATGGCCGGATATATATGTGTTCTATGGCTTCAGGAGGGTACTTTCACCGGATTACAGATTTCAGACCACACCTATGAGGCAGTAGCAGCATCAGAAGCTTGCAGGAAGAATCTCTCCGAATGAATCCCAAGGATAAGTTGCACTGTTCAGACAAACGAGGTGCAATATCTGTTCTCCATTTGATCAGGCGTTTCCAGCAAGATCGCATTAGTTGTGTAAGGATTCGTGCTGGTCAGTCTGCAATCGCCCGGAATATCCACATTCCCATTAGATTTGCTAATCAAGAAATAGAGATAGCTTAGTAAAATCTGATACCTCCAAATTGTTGAATAGAGCCAAGTGGTACCTCTCTCTTCGCTTTTCAAGAAAACGTTTCAGCGACTGTTTCCTGGCCATGGGCACTCCTACAATATTTCTCAATTTAGTCTAAATAAAATAAAACCGACAGGAACCAATAGAACGATAGCTTTGCGACATAAAATGAGTTTAATTGTGCGGTTTACCAGAATTCAATTTGCAAACTGTTTTCTGCTGCTCAGCTAGTCCAGTAAATGTTTCTGTTGGTCCTGCCATGGAGATGAATTTACTGCTTGAAGGCCCAGAAGTAATAGTAAGCGATGAATTAGCCTTACAATTAGAAACCGCATTTCTGGTTAGATTCATGATCGCTTGAGCCTACAGGTGAATAAACTTGGTAGACTAAGTTAATGTTTAAAGGATTTGTACAAGTATTTCGCTGGATTTTTGGTAAAAAAAATTCTCAATATTGATGGTTGAATTCATTTTACACAACAGTATTGATAGCTGAATTCATTTTACACAACAGTATTGATAGCTGAATTCATGTAATGAAAATTACCATTCTAATATCTAAAATTTCAATTTTAACAATTTTGTCCTGCGTCAAAATTGCGATTTCAACGTTTTTATCCATCATTTAAATTTTAACAATTTTGTCCATCATCGAAATTTAACAATTTTATCTATCCGAAAAGATGCAAATTGTAAACACGGGAGTGAGCTAAAGTTATATGCACCATTTTAAGCAAATTAAAATTTGGCAAGAATTATTGAAACTGTAGTTTCTATAGAAATTGTAGTTTGTTGAAATTGCATTGATTAGTTTCAATTTGTTGAAATTACATAATAAAGATGCCTAAAAGTTATGAAAAAAACTGAATCCATTTTTAATCTAAAATTATAATTTCAACTACCAAAATCATAATTTAAACAAAAATTCCTTCCACAACTTCCAACAAATTTAACAAACAAAAATGCAAATATAATAAAGTTTAGCTCACTCCGTAAACATGAGCTAACTCCTTTAAACGCTCATCGAAACAAAAGATATGGAAGAACTCGGTTTGAACCTCAAACCTTTTCGGCAGGTACGTCATAAGCCTTGACTGCACCGTTGTAAAAGATCGTCAATGGGGCAGTCATTGATTTGCCTGCTGTCGACGGTGCAGACGACGGCCTTTAACAAATGGCAAGCGAGACACACAATCAAAATTTGGCTGCTACGAGTTATAGCCATTAATGATTATATCTTCAAAGAATTATAACATATTTTATCTTTGAGATGAATATACCTGGAAATCGCAGCATTTTGGGCAGAGCTGTGGGACAGGAATGACCATCGCTGTGACTGCCCTCTAGCCGGTGCCGGCACGGTCTGTTGGGTAAACTTGAAAGCCGGGCTCTTGTGCCTTGCAGCAGCAGAAATTGAAGCTGCGAAACCTGTTGGCTGAGGAAATATTGGAGCGGAGGGTTCCATGATAAGCTGGGAACCTCTATAGCACCACGACGGGTTTCTTGCTTCATCTCTAAACGAAAGTTCTTGCCGCATCTTTTGGGGACGTTTTATCGATGACAGATTATGCATGCAGACTGTACCCACCAGAAAATATCGCGAGCCTTGTTAAAAAGCATCAAAGCTACGATTTAAGAATTTCAAGAACAACAAATCATGAGATCATGATGGATCTAAATAACCCAAATGCATCTCTTTGCAAGAAAAAAATTAGCTTACAATGAAGAGATTTTCATTCAAACCCTGAAGGAAATTATTGAAACAACATACCATTTTCTCTATGATTATTGAGTGCTTCTACAGGTGAATGTTGAGGCCCGGCTTGGCTAATTCTGGAGCACTTATTGTTGACGCCTGTCGAATCCATAGCTCCAATGTAAATATCTTTGCTTCTCTTCTCGCACAGATATGACGGTCGATTAATTCAGTAAAGCACCGGTTATGTGGCTGGAATTTAGATGCTAAGATAAGATAGTTCAAGCTTCCATCAATGTTGAACTGAGGGAGGCTTATATATATATACTGTGCGAAGATGGGTAGTGAGGCGAGCACATGCGAGATAGTACTACCTTAAAAGAAGGGAAACAATATAAAGTACAAGTTCATCCAGCAAAGCCACATATCATTTTTGAAATTGAAGCGTTGAGAGTAGGCTAGCAGGGAATTGTCTTTAAAAAAAATTAAAATTTGAATTTTACTTTTCGAGCGCATAATTTATATCAACATTTTAAAAGAAAGGCAACATTTGAAATTACTTATTTATATAAATTTACGAAGATGTTGAAATTCTTATGCTATACATTCAAATTATTGGAAATATGAGAAATTATAATCACTTAGTCACTTAACTCATGCATTGGGTGTTTAGTTGTGTAAGATGGTTAGTAATCATTTGACTCATAAGTCACTTGAGGCTGCAATTTAAAGTATGACAATCAGTCAACAATTATAGCTATAACAAAAAATAACAACTACTAGTGTACTACTAGGCCTTAAAGAGCTCAAAACTTTGTGCCTACTATCTATGTGAACTTGGCTACCAATATCCACTCTTTTGTCCTCAAAATGAAATTCAAAAGGCCAGTTTGATAAGTCCTCGTTTACAAGACTTCATTTCTTGCATGAATAAACAACACTGGATGTCATGCAAATACAAATGATGGCATGTAGCTAGGATCATAAACTATGTAGAGGTGGATTTATGCATTGTTATAGAGAGGTGTCATTGGGCACACGATATGGAGAAACAATGGTTATTACAAA
Organism: Pseudotsuga menziesii; assembly: GCA_001517045.1. Taxonomy (NCBI): domain Eukaryota; kingdom Viridiplantae; phylum Streptophyta; class Pinopsida; order Pinales; family Pinaceae; genus Pseudotsuga; species Pseudotsuga menziesii. The sequence continues at coordinate 189,978 of LPNX010001159.1, read as the reverse complement.
AATAAAAATAAAAAAGTTTGTTTAAGAATAGTCTTCAAATTGATGGGTGGCATGATTATGATATAATCTCTCTCAGTCCTTCCAAACATTAGTGATTTCTCACAACATGTGTCTTCATGGCCACCAAAATACATATAAAATTACTTGTCTTTACATCCTCTTCTCTTTAAATCCTCATCTTAGAGTCATAACTAAGGATTAACTGAGATTTGACAGGTAGGACTGTTGTGATCTTTTTATCACTCCTTACCAATGCAAGGAATTCTTTGAAAGTGAAGTTTATAATTTTAGGTCTTCTTCTTCATTATCATATCTTTTAGTAAGACAATAGATAATGGTATGCATCAGCACAAAAAAAAGATTAGACATAAAAATTAAAGATATTAAAAGATACTTAATTGTTTAAAATTATAAACATTTAAAAAAACAATATTTATTTTATTATATTTATTTTAATAAAAAAAATTAATTAATTTATACTTAAAATTATTTATATAACCCTTCACAAAATAAATGCGCTTCCCATTAAAATTAAGACCCACCCTTCAAATTTGATCACTGAATAATAAGCACGATGGATATTTATTCCACCAGTTTTCATATTCCAAACATGGAGTCGAGACGTCAAAAATGTTCTGTGCACGCTTTCAAGCCGTTCTAACGAATCCATGTGCAAACAAAAAACATGCATATCTGTTTGAAAGAGCAAAGTATATTATTCTGTGTTATAAATGGAGCTGTTTAAGGAGGGGACTTATTGACTTTTTAGGCTGATTTTTTCTCTTGTGAATTTAATCTACACAATTTGGAATTGAAATTTCAAGTACTACGAAAATTCTCAACACCTTCTACTCTGTAAAATCTAGCAATATTTTTCAACGTTTTGAAAATTCCGTAAACGTTTTAAAGATTCAGTAAATTTATGAAAAAAAATTGGTAAAACTAACCGGAAACATAGGTCAAAAAGTCCTCTATTTAGACAACTCGGTTATAAATTAGTTCCCACGTCCCTGTCGCTTTTATTTCAAGCGATCAAGATCGTGTTTCAGGGATCCTCAGGCCAACTGCAAAACACTCTTTGGAATCTTTCTTTTGCGTTTCCCAATTAAATATACCTCGGCCTTCGCTATTCTTGGAAAGCGGACATCGTGCAGTCGCTGTACTTGGACATCGTTGCATTTTTGTGGAGCTTTATAATGTTAAATCAAAGCTGGTTGTCCGCTCACTATATTAAAAATTTACTTAAAATAATGTATACTTGCATTGAACGCAATAAACTGAATGATTCATTACCCAAATCAATTAAAGTACTGGCCTTAAATCAATTAATGAACTTGCTTGGAGGCCTCGATAGGGAATAGAAAATTTAATTATGGTATATAATTAATAACATTTATTTTTTAATCTTCAAATCATTTTCACAGAATATATAGTTAAAGTACTGGCCTTAAATCAAATAATGTACTTGCTTCCAGGCCTCGATAGGGAATAGAAGATTTAATTATGGTATACTAAATAACATTTATTTTTTAATCCTCCAATCATTTTCACAGAATATATAGTAATAAATTTGTACTGTGGTTTTGACAAACTTCATGATATGGGATTAAAAAAGCTCTTTGTTCAAGTTGAGATTCTTATCATTAAGTTTGAATATATTTTATTTTATTTTTCTTAAAAAAATGGTCTTTCTTCCATTAAGAACATGGTTATGATTAGGTATTCCAATATATTTTATTTTATTTTTCTTATAATAGTGGGTCTTTCTTCCATTAAGAACATAGTTATGATTAGGTATCTAATGTAGGAGAAAAATTTAAATAACTTCAGAAGCAATAGATTTTGAGTGCTTTTTTTTCGTTAAAAAATATCATAGCTTTATATATTTAAAATCATATTGTTCATTGACCATTAGGTCATTACATCTCATAAAGTTGTCTTTCAGCTCGGAAGGTTCAAAACAACTTCAACCAATGGGTAACTAGTCAGACATACCTAGCAATAAACTATCTAAATGTCTTGAAACTCAAACAACTCAACATTAACATATAAAATAGAATAGTGAGAAGACTAAGTACTAAATCAACTGAGAGGAACCAACTCACCATCAAACAGTTCCCATTTATTAGTGAAACCAGCCAGCAGGAGCAAGCCTTTCTTGGATAGGCCATCAACCTCAGCATTAGCTTCTCTGAAGATATGCTGGAAGGAGAGGAATGGGAAATGGGTCCTTGCTTTGCCAATGTCCTCAAAGTATGGAAGGAGGAAGAAGTCCACCAGGGGATTATGTTCTTCGAGACAATCCACTACCAGCAAAGAATCGCCAATAACTTGAAGTCTGTCCACTCAAAGGGCAAGAGAAAGTCTCAAGAGAATATTGACTGCACCGAATTCAACTTGATTATTGGAGGCGTCCTCGAAACCGGCTGCAAAATGAATGGACCTAGAAGAGGAGAGATGGATGATACCCCCAGCTCCACCCATATGTGGCCTGCGTGGGGCGGCACTGTCAACAAAGGCCCTTGGAAAGGTGTCATCCACGATGGGCATGGAGATGACATGAGGAGGTCTATGAGGAGTCTGCATCGAGAAAGCTTTAAAAATACCATAACTGCGACTAACATATACTTAGGCTGGAATGAGGATTCCATCATGTAACTTCTTGTTCCAAGCTAACCATATACCCCAAACAACAATAATCGAAAGAACTGCAAGAGTTAAGTAGAAGGGACTGCTGATCCAGTCCTTCCAAGCGAGTTTGATGTCAGTCAAAATCCAAAAATATGGAATACCTGCAAATTGTGAAAGTGTTTTCCACACCTCCTGCTCATATGGGAAAGATAAGAAAAGAGGATTGATGGATTTTGACTCGTGTTCACATAATGTGCATCTCTTGAGCCCAGCTAAAAACCTATGTGTTAATGTTTCCCAAACCAGGATCTTTTCATCGAAGACAAGCTTGAAGAATTGTTTGTTTTTAAGAAGGCATGAGAGCATCCAGATGCTATGACACCACCAGGAAGGTTGGGGTGGATCCTCCAATTCTCCGAGAGCAAGATAACCTAGTTTTGGCGAGTATGACCCATTCTTGGAATTTTTGGTCCATAGTAGATGATCCAGTTTATCAGTCAACCGAACCATATTGGTCTGCATATTTTGTATATACTGATCCCATAAGATCACATCTCCAGCGGTGAAGTCAAGATCAGCAGCCGGCAACCAACGCTGGTGAGATAAGGGGGGTACGTTCGGTATAAAATGGTGAAGATGAGTATATCCATGATCAGCCAGATGGAGAATCATATGAGTGGAGAAACCGACAAATTTCTTTCCAGCCACCCAAGGGTCTTGCCCGATTCTTACAGACCAACCATTGCCAATCTTCTAGGCAAACCAACTCCTAATAATATCGAAAGAATTGACAGTCACCTTCTAGAAAATAGATGTGTGTTGAGTGTTCTTAACAGGTGCCTAGATCCATTCAATAACAGTAAGTGGAGCAATGTATTTAAAGAGTGTGATTTGGTTCCATAGCCTAGTACCAATGAAAAGGTTTCAGGTGCACTTTGCCGAAAGTGCTTTTGCAAAGGAAGGTAAATCCTTAAGACCCTAGCTACCCAATACTTTTTGGTGCATGATGTTCTTCCATGAATTCCACGAGAAAATGTGAGTCATGTCCATACCTCCTCATAAATGTTTTTGGAAATAATCCTTAGTCTCCGAAGGATGTTGGCAAGTACCGTAGACAAGGTGAACTAGTTCACAAGGATGGCGTCGATAATTGATTTGATGAGAATCAACCTGCCTCCAAACCTTGGTCATGTGTAGAACCTCTTGAGCTATGGTGATTTGTTCATGTATGTGTCTTCTCTTGAGGAATGCAAACTGCTCTGGACAGATGTAACCTGTTAGAAATTTTTTAACTCTGTTGGCTAGTATCTTAGAAATCACCTTGTATACTGTGTTGCACAAAGAGATTGGGAGGTGTTTGTAAAAACTCATAGCTCTGTCCTTCTTAGGTACAAGGGAAATGAAAGTACTGTTAAAAAATGCATGTATCCTTCCCTATACCGTGGATTATTCATCAACTCCAAGGAGGTCATCCTCAATGATATCCATAAATCCTTAATAGAATTCAATTGAGAAGCCATCAAGCCCCGGTATTTTGTTAGCTTTCATGGAGTGGATCACTGCCGTGAGCTCCTCCAAGTTAACCTGCTCATCCAATTGATCATTCTTCTCCTTTGAAATATATTTGGGGAAGAAAGCCACAATATCCATCATATTCTTGATGGTCGAACTTGCCTCTTTATATAATTCATTGAATTGTTTTAGACTTATCGCAGCCATATCTTCGAAACTAGAGGCCATCGTCCCATCCCCCTTATCGAGTTTCCAAATAGTATTAATATTTAATCTATGTTGGAATAAATTGTGGAAGTATTTAGTGTTTCCATCTCCTAGAAGTAACCAAGTCGCTCTACTCTTGAGTCTAATTGTCTGGTCTTTTTCATCCAGAATCGACTTCTTCCTTGATTCCAAATCCATGAAAATCTCTTTTTATGCTAAAGAGTCAAAACTATGGGGATTAGTATATGTGAATAAGGATAAATCCTTTTCAATTTGAAGTATATCTGCCTCTATAGAGAGTCGATGATGTTTGTCCCATTCACTGGAGGAATTATTCACCTTTTTTAGATTGTTGGCAAATTGTTCTGCTGCCGAGGAGGAGCTACCCCAGTTGAGAGGAGTCTATGTCTTCCTAACCATCTGCTTGTATGAATCTTGTAGTAACCAGGATGATTTGAATTTGAAATGTGTAGCAGGTTTTTCAGATAGGAATTTGAATTCCATGAAGACCAAGGGTCCATCATCACTAATCCATTGGTGAATAGAAGGGTCCATCTGAAGAGCATTGTCATTAATGAGGAACCTGTCCAATATTTTAGAAACACATTGATACCCCACTCTCTTATTGCTCCATGTTGGTATGAGATGCATGGGGGAAGATCAATGAGTCATTTCTCATCTAGAAGCCTTGGAAAGAAATCAGATTAGGGGTATTTGATTGCGTTAGGTCCCCAAGTTTCAACTTCTCCTAATGAGAAATTTAAGTCACCACCTAAAATGAATTTTTCCAATCTATGTAAGCTTGTGCTAAGTAAACGATTCCCGAACTCTAATTTGCCATTGTTTGGTCCATAAATGTTCAGGATTGTCATCGAACGCCCAAACTCTCTTAAAAAGAGAGTGGAGCTAAGCCATCAATTTACATACTAGGTATTAGTACATAGTAATTCTTTGCACTCCCATCCTCTAATCACCCTACTAGAGCAACCAATAGAATCAGTACAACAGAAGTCCCATCCAAGTCAGTGAGGAAGGTGCTTACACCGAAAGAAGCTGAAAATAAAAAGGAAAAGAAGAGGGAAGATTCAAGAAATCATTGGGATTCATTGGATGAGAAATTACTTCCCATTCCCTCTCAACAGATACCTAATATAGAGGGTGAGGAAGATAATGCAACATTAAAGAAAGATGGTTTTACAGGAGATGATATTCTTGATCTGGACTATTAAGCGGAAAATCTTCTAAAGAGTTCAATAATTATGTTCCTCGAGATGCAAATCTGACTCCGCAACAATCATGCCAGGTGGTTCAATCTCCTAATTGAAGTTGTGATCCTGTAGTGGATGTAAACATCACTCCAACATTTCAAACGAAAAAAAATATTGCATCAAAACGAAAGAGAACTCTGAAACACATACAAGTGGATGAGACCAAATTGGATTCCATGGAAGGTAAGGTGGATAAATGCACTATACTTCGTCATTGTTATCAAATAATGAAAGAATATTTTGATAACAAATCCGAAGTCAGTATATGCCAATTGTTTTTAGCTTTGCTTAAATATAGAAAAATGGAAAGTGTTAGAAAAAAGTTAGGAATAAGAACATTGAACAATATCGAATCAAGTAATCACATTGTTAAATCTCTTGCTATTGCATTCACATCGATTGGTAAAAAAACTCGTTCCTAGGACTGTAATGTGGCTCGCCGATATTGGCTGAATCAATTGTATGTATATCCACAAGACAACGTCATTTACTTAAATCCACATCACAAATTGTGCCTTTACATCCAAATACATTTAAAAAATATTCAATAAGAAGAGACAAACTTGATGTAGAGGGACAAATGGAAACATTATGGGAATTGAGTAGTAGGTTGCCCTGCAAAGACATGAAGTTATTCGAAGCAACTAAGGGCCTAGTGTACACGTTTTGGAACGATAACATTAGGCCTTCTTCTAACACAAAGGATGTGTTAAAACTCTCTAGGGATCCTAGAAACAATGAACCTCATGTTAAACATTATCTTGACATGACACAAACTCAATTGTTTGAGATGTTTAAAGTTTCCCACATAGAGCTTAGGCTCGGGGAAAGATCTTTTGAAAAATGCAAGCCTTGGTATCTTAGAATCAATACCATATGGAACACTTTTTGTTGTAGATACCACATAGAGTTTGATCTATATTACCATACATTTGCACATATAAATCATTTTTTGCATCCCCACCATGTGCAAGAATGCTCAAGTACAGTTCTGCCAATGTCATCTAGAGATTTAATCCATAGCATAATGAGTCCGAGGAAATATGGGCAGACACATTACTTAAAACAATGTGTAGAGGGTTCTTGCAAGAATTTTGGTGGGCTATCATTATGGTCTGATTGCATTCGGGAATGCAATTGTCGAGAAGCAGAACTATCATTATGAGACATATCAGCTACATGATGGGAAAGGAAACAGAAAGATTAAATTGGTGACTTCACAGGTAAATTGTTGAATATTGACATATTAATATTCATGTACATCTTTTTACGTTGTTTTATAACACTGCTTACTTGTTTACACTAGGTGCAAGTATGTGATTTTATTTCAAAGTTTTGTGTAAATATCCAACAATACATTCAACATGTCGATATGGCATGGTGGAAATATGAGCAATTCAGAATATGTTGGGACACCTTCCCTCTCGGAACAATAATATCAGGGGTTGACTTTGTGGAAAATTACACCCTACAACCACAAAATGAAATACAAAGTCAATACTATCACTCAGAGCAGGTGAGCATAATGGTGCATATCACGTATCGACATGGTATAGATAGCAATGAAGAGAAACATGTGATACTGAAAGAAAGCCACTTCTACATAAGTGATGACTAGACCCATGAAATCCATTACATGCATCATTTCTTTAAATTATTCTATGATCATGTGATAGCTATGGATATACCATTTTATCATCATTTCATTTGGTCAGATGGTTGTGCTCGACAGTTTAAGAATGCACATGTATTTGAATGGTTATGTTTGTTGCACACAAAATACAAGGTGCCACATATATGGAACTACTTTGAAACTGTTCATGGCAAAGGAGATCATGATGGTGCTGGTGCATGCATAAAAACTGCCCTTCGAAGGGAAGAGATGAAATTTACAGGTGCTCGCCTTCAAGATGTTGCATTTATAGTGAAATGGTGTGCATCTGTCATGGGAGAACAAGCAACAAGGAAACACATAGTGTGGAGAATATTCTAGGAGGTGACAAATGTGGACCAATCCCAAAGACATCGGGTGAACAAAGTGTATGGAACTCGACAGTTTCATTCAATTAGAAGCTCAAACAACTTATCCCTACAAATTTGGACAAGATTGAAGGCTTTCTTTCCTGTAGCATCGAAGAATTGGATGATTGTGAGTATATAGATACAGTTGATATATAGGTTCGAGTGACACATGGCACCAATTTTAAGGGGGTTAATGAAATATACCATTTGGAAGATGATCAGACACATATTTCTACAGACTATGATCACATATTGGATCTCATACAAGCATGTGCAAAAAAGTAAATTATTAGTACCTAAATTAGAAATTTAATTTATGTATTGTTAACTCACCCTAAGTAGAATTTAATTTATGTAGAAATTATGAATGCAAGACCTTATTTAAAAAATGTATTTTTAACTCGACCTATTTCCTTTCACGGGTCAGATATATGCAGTGGTTTCCCCAAAAAATAATGAATGGGGTTCTGACTATTGGTTGGCACGTTGCTTAGAAGGGAAACAAACCATTCTCAAACCTGTTACAAGTGATGAAAATATTGAATTCCCAACTGGATCGATGGTTATAAAAGGGGAGTACTTGACACTTGCATCACAACAGAAAAGGAAGAGTGGGTATGTATATCATGATTATGGAGTAGGAGCTATTGTATACCACTTCACCAAACTAGTAGTTGGTATAAACATCAAGTTGTGCACACTTGGTTACAAAATAGGTCACATGTACGATACTTGTTACCTCATATAGAGCACGAAATATTGATGGACACCATCGGTATCATAGATGATCCAGATGGCCTACTTGTCTGAGTGCATCGTCAGGTGCGTTATTTAACCTTTAAAGTGCTTGTTGAAGCACAATTTCAATTATTTATCCTTAGTTTATTCCCAATGTAATAAACCTATGACTGATGGATACCATTCACAGACATAATATTATTCAAGGGATACTAGACACTATAAACATGATCATACAACCTCAGGTGAGTTATCTATAAATCATGTTTGCACATTTTCATTGGGTTCTCTTTATTTTCTTATGAGAGTACTATGTTTAGCCTTTCGTGTGCCTAAAAAACAAACACCATCTATGGAACATTGAAGGAACCAAGAACAAAACGCTGTCTTTAGACATCAACAAAAAGAAATCAGAAAATAACATGCTCTTGAGTTGTTGAAATTTACTTTTTTGATGTTTTTCATATTAATGTACATTTAATCACATTGTTGGGTCAACTCTTGCAACAATTTCATTGGTGGGTCAATGCATGAAAACCCTCGACCGTGTTTATGTTGGTAGGGTTTCCATATTGGTCTTGCCCATACAGACTTGCAGTAGCCAATGGCATGCAATTTTGCTACTCCATTTGGTTTTTCGCTCCAGACCGAAAGTCAACAAGTGTCCTTGAGCAACATTTTCATGCAACTTTCAAATGGACATAACTCAGAAACCAAAGGTCGAATTGAAGAACCGTCGACTCCGTTGGTCTCATGGCATGCAATTACCTCTAGGTGACACTCTCCCTTGTGTTTTCAAGGACTAGTGACTTCATTACGCATTGATTTCGTAAACTAGGGTTTCACTCAGTTTCCTTCAATGCAAAGCTTGAATTGGTGGGTCAACTTTACAAGTTATGAGATGGAACTATAAACACATGTACATGTACAAATTGAAAACCAACTACGGTTTCATGAACTACAAATTGCATGCTATCACTAGTGTTGACAAGTTATGAGATGGAACAAGGGTTTCACGACCTCTTTACAAGTTATGAGATGGAAGTAGAAACACATGTACATGTACAAATTGAAAACCAACTAGCATTTCATGAACTACAAATTGCATGCTATCACTAGGGTTGAGAAGTTATGAGATGGAATTAGGGTTTAGTGATGACTTTACAAGTTATGAGATGGAACTAAAAAGACATGTACATGTACAAATTGAAAACCAACTAGGGTTTCATGAACTACAAATTGCATGCTATCACTAGGGTTGAGAAGTTATGAGATGGAACTATGGTTTTATGACCTCTTTACAAGTTATGAGATGGAAGTAGAAACACATGTACATGTACAAATTGAAAACCAACTAGGGTTTCATGAACTACAAATTGCATGCTATCACTAGGGTTGACAAGTTATGAGATGGAACTAAGGTTTAGTGACCTCTTTACAAGTTATGAGATGGAACTATAAACACATGTACACTGTACAAATTGAAAACCAACTAGGGTTTCATGAACTACAAATTGCATGCTATCACTAGGGTTGACAAGTTATGAGATGGAACTAGGGTTTTATGACCTCTTTACAAGTTATGAGATGGAAGTAGAAACACATGTACATGTACAAATTGAAAACCAACTAGGGTTTCATGAACTAAAAATTGCATGCTATCACTAGGGTTGACAAGTGATGAGATAGAACTAGGGTTTAATGGCCTCTTTACAAGTTATGATATGAAACTAGAAACACATGTACATGAACAAATTGAAAACCAACTAGGGTTTCAGGAACTGCAAATTGCATGCTATCACTAGGGTTGACAAGTTATGAGATGGAACTAGGGGTTTATTACCTCTTTACAAGTTATGAGATGGAAGTATAAACACATGTACATGTACAAATTGAAAATTAACTAGGGTTTCATGAACTCCAAATTGCATGCTATCACTAGGGTTGAGAAGTTATGAGATGGAACTAGAAACACATGTACATGAACAAATATAAAAATAGCTAGGGTTTTATGAACTACAAATTGCATGCTATCACTAGGGTTGACAAGTTATGATATGGAACTAAGGTTTAGTGATCTCTTTACAAGTTATGAGATGAAACTTAGAAATACATACATGTACATGTACAAATTGAAAACAAGCTAGGGTTTCATGAACTACAAATTGCATGCTATCACTAGGGTTTATAAGTTATGAGATGGAACTAGGGTTCAGTGACCTCTTTACAAGTTATTTGTTGGAACTATAAACAGATGTACACTTACAAATTGGAAACCAACTAGGGTTTCATGAACTACAAATTGCATGCTATCACTAGGGTTGAGAAGTTATGAGATGGAACTAGGGTTTAGTGACCTCTTTACAAGTTATGAGATGGAACTATAAACACATGTACATTGTACAAATTGAAAACCAACTAGGGTTTCATGAACTACAAATTGCATGCTATCACTAGGGTTGATAAGTTATGAGATTGAACTAGGGTTCTATGACCTCTTTACAAGTTATGAGATGGAAGTAGAAACACTTGTACATGTACAAATTGAAAACCACCCAGGGTTTCATGAACTACAAATTGCATGCTATCACTAGGGTTGAGAAGTTATGAGATGGAACTAGGGTTTAGTGACCTCTTTACAAGTTATGATATGGAACTAGAAACACATGTACATGAAGAAATTGAAAACCAACTAGGGTTTCATGAACTACAAATTGCATGCTATCACTAGGGTTGACAAGTTATGAGATGGAACTAAGGTTTTATGACCTCTTTACAAGTTATGATATGGAAGTAGAAACACATGTACATGTACAAATTGAAAACCAACTAGGGTTTCATGAACTACAAATTGCATGCTATCACTAGGGTTGACAAGTTATGAGATGGAACTAGGGTTTAGTGGCCTCTTTACAAGTTATGAGATGGAACTAGAAACACATGTACATGAACAAATTGAAAACCAACTAGGATTTCATGAACTACAAATTGCATGCTATCACTAGGGTTGACAAGTTATGAGATGGAACTAGGGTTTAGTGACATCTTTACAAGTTATGAGATTGAAGTAGAAACACATGTATGGTATGGTATGGTATATTAGTATGGTACGGTATGTTAGTATGGTATGATGGTAGTATGTTATGGTATGTTAGTATTGTAGGGTATGGTATGGTATATCAGTATGGTATGGTATGTTAGTATCGTAGGGTATGATTTGGTATATTAAGCAGTTATTATGGTATGATCTGTTAGTATCATAGGGTATGGTATGGTATATTAGTATGGTATGGTATGTTAGTATTGTAGGGTATGTTATGGTATAGTTCACATGCATGCATGACTTAGAAGTAGAAACACATGTATGATGTTATGATGTTAGTGTGTGGAATTTAGGTAGTGTATGGTATGGTTATGATGTTAGAAAGTTGAGGATATCCATAATGTTAAAAAGTTGATGATAGTTGAATTTAGGTAGTTGTATGGTACAGTTATGGTTAGGGTGTCTAGTGATTGTCTCCCATGACTTACTTAATTGTTACTTGATCTTAGTTGGATGAGTCATAAATTATTCCTTTAAGTATTGGAAATTCATACTATCACAGAGGTGAACCACACATATCATAATATCCCATAGGTGAACCACACATATCATGTTCCAAAACCAAGTCAACCATATATGTATAAATTTGAACCTTGCTTTATTTTATATATGTATACAAATAATGTTACAAAAATCGGCATGCCACATGGCCATAATACAAAATAGTGGATCAAACTGTACATCTATGTTTATACAAATAAAAAGTTACATGTATGTATCCACCCTATACATTTATTCTATTTATCCCCCCTTTCACTACCGCTGTCAATGTCTTCTGAGAAGTCTAGATTTCTCTTATGGCTACTCAGTGGTGATCCCCAACGCTGGACAAGAGGGACATGTCGCATTAGCGGAGACTATAGAAAAACAAAAAATTGTAAGTTAGTTTACCAACCTATAAAATTTATATGTACATTTGTTCAAATTCCAAACCAATATAACATTTTTACTTACTGTACGTGAGTAAGTAATGGTGGGTCGTGGTGCCTCACTAGCAACGACCCCGATTGGGTGATTTTCAAGCACCACTTGCTTACTATCAAGCTACATAAAAATATATATATGTCAATGTCAACAAATCAAAGGGTACACGAAAAACATACTTGCATGTAAAAATAAAACCATACTACATGGAGGGACAATGACTTTTTCAAAGAAATTGAGACATACATGTACATTGGGGTTGGGGGGGGGGTAAGCAACGAACCCGATTGGGTGATATTCAAGCACCACTTGCTCACTATCAAGCTACATAAAAAAATATATTTGTCAATGTCAAGAAATCAATGGGTGCATGAAAAACATACTTGCATGTACAATTAAAACTATACTACATGGAGGGACAATGACTTTTTCAAAGAAATCGAGACATACATGTACATTGGGGGGGGAGGTGGGTGAGAAACGAACCTGATTGGGTGGTATTCAAGCACCACTCGCTCACTATCAAGCTGCATAAAACAATATATATGTCAATGTCAGCATATCAATGGGTTCACTATACTACATGGAGGGACAATGACTTTTTCAAAGAAAGCGAGACATACATGTACCTTGTGGGGGGAGAGGTGGGTGAACAATGACCCCAATTGTGTTCTCTTCAATAATCACTCGCTCACTATAAAACTGCATAAAATAATATATATGTCAATGTCATCATATCAATGGGGGCAACAAGGAAAAAGATACTTGCATGTACAAAAAGCAATATAAGAGAGATAAGAAATATATAAATATACATGGGGGACATGAGGAGGTGTGTAACTAGTGGGTTGAACAACTGTCAATGGGCTAAAAGGATTTCTATATGCATTAGCAAAAAAGGTCGCTTGCTGGACAACATAATCAAAATTGTGTTCCTACGTACAAAAGGATAAAGATACAATTAGACAATTTCAAAAAAATTAGAAAAGTACATCTTGAATCATTATAATCACAATTAAAAGAAAGTGATACATAAATGTACTTGCTAGTGGGTGAGAGGTAGGTCACCCATTTGGTGCTCTTCAAGCACCGGTGCCTTACTAGAAGCCTGTATAAAGTAACATATGTCAATGTCAGATAATAAAAAGAAAACGAGACATATATACTACATGGACGAAAAATGATATTTTCAAAGAAAGCGAAACATACATGTACCTGTTTCGGTACACAAGGTACTCCCAAAAGACTGAACACCTTTAGATATCACTTCACCCAAATAGATCACAGATCAACACACCGATGTTTGTCACGTGGTTAAAACCCTCAAGAGGGAAACATTCCACGGCCCCAACCAAATAGCTACTTGGAGCAATTTATTCTGCAAAAGAAAGAGAGTTACATGAGCTTCTCATAATCGATCAACTAGCCAAGGATCCTCTATGCTCTTTTAATAGAGATCATAGACCAATCGGGTGTTAAGCCACGGATCAATGGTAGGTATGATATCAGAGAAGTTGAACCGTCGGATCACTCTATGTCTAGAACATATCGTGACCGTCGGATTAGAATATTTACAAATGCATACTAAAGAAACCCGAGGGGGGGGGGGGAGATGGGTAAGCAACAAACCCGATTGGGTTATCTTCAAGCACCACTTGCTCACTATCAATATGCATAAAAAAATATATATTTGTCAATGTCAACAAATCAATGGGTGCATGAAAAACATACTTGCATGTACAAATAAAACTATACTACATGGAGGGACAATGACTTTTTCAAAGAAATCGAGACATACATGTACATTGGGGGGGGGGGGAGGTGGGTGATAAACGACCCCGGTTGGGTGGTATTCAAGCACCACTCGCTCACTATAAAGCTGCATAAAACAATATATATGTCAATGTCAGCATATCAATGGGTTCATGAAAAACATACTTGCATGTACAAATCAAACTATACTACATGGAAGGACAATGACTTTTTCAAAGAAAGCGAGACATACATGTACCTTTGGGGGGGAGAGGTGGGTGAAGGATGACCCCGATTGGGTTCTCTTCAATAACCACTCGCTCACTATAAAACTGCATAAAATAATATATATGTCAATGTCAGCATATCAATGGGGGCAACAAGGAAAAAGATACTTGCATGTACAAAAAGCAATATAAGAAAGATAAGAAATATATAAATATACATGGGGGACATGAGGAGGTGTGTAACTAGTGGGTCGAAAAATTGTCAATGGGCTAAAAGGATTTCTATACGCATTAGCGAAAAAGGTCGCTTGTTGGACAACATAATCAAAATCATGTTCCTACGTACAAAAGGATAAAGATACAATTAGACAATTTCAAAAAAATTAAAAAAGTACATCTTGAATCATTATAATCACAATTAAAAGAAAGTGATACATAAATGTACTTGCTAGTGGGTGAGAGGTAGGTCACCCATTTGGTGCTCTTCAAGCACCGATGACTTACTAGAAGCCTACATAAAGTAACATATGTCAACGTCAAATAATAAAAAGAAAATGAGACATATATACTACATGGATGAAAAATGATGTTTTCAAACAAAGCGAAACATACATGCACCTGTTTGGGTACACAGGGTACTCCCAAAAGAGTGAAAACCTTTAGATACCGCTTCACACAAACAGATCACAGATCAACACACCGATGTTTGTCACGTGGTTAAAACCCTCGAGAGGGAAACAGTCCACGGCCCCATCCAAATAGCTACTTGGAGCAATTTATTATGTAAAAGAAAGAGAGTTACATGAGCTTCTCATAATCTATCAACTAGCCAAGGACCGTCTATGCTCTTTTAATAGAGATCATAAACCAATTGGGTGTCAAGCCACGGATCGATGGTAGGTATGATCTAAGAGAAGTTGAACTGTCGGATCACTCTATGTCTAGAACATATCGTGACCGTCGGATTAGAATATTTACAAATGCATACTAATGCATACTGAAGAAACACACTTTTACCTAACGGATATATTACACAAGTTGATCTTAACTAACTCCTAAGTGTCTAAATATCCTAACATCCCCCCTTAAGAACAACTTGGGATAGGATTGAAGGATTTACAAAAGTGACACTATTAGGAGAAGGAAGGAGGCATTAGAGCCTATCCCCCCTTAAGGACACATTCTTGAACTCCTAACATAGACCGACGTTTAGAAAACTTCGCTTCTGTAAGAGACTTGGGGAAGATATCTAGAACTTGATCATCTGTAGGGAAAATAGAGTACTTCAATAACACGATCATGAACAAGATTTATGATGAAGTGCATGTGTAGCTCAATGTGTTTGCTGCACTGATTTAGAACTGGATCTTTGGCAAGCTTGATGGCACTTTGATTGTTGCACCAAAGTGGATTAGGCTGTTGCTGCTCAAATCCAAACTCTGAAAGGATCTGTCGAAGCCATAAAGCTTCCTAACTTGCATTAACTATGGCTTGATATTCTACTTCTATTGAAGAAAGAGCAAGAGCTTGTTGTTTCTTACAAGCCCAAGTGACAGGTCCAGATCCCAGACTGAAAACATAACCTACAGTAGAATTTTGATCATCAGGATCGCTGGCCCAATTTGAATCAGTGAAACCAACCAACAAAGGTTTCCCCCCTGTACTGTAATGAATCCCAAACTAAATTGTACCTCGAATATATCAAAGTATTCTTTTTACTGATTTCCAACGATTTTCATGAGGAGTTTGCATATAACAGGAAACATGACCAATGGCAAAGGAAAGGTCAGGACGAGAATGAGTCAAGTATAAAAGAATACCAACAAGCTGACGATACAAGGTGGCTTCTACTTCAGGGGAAGTATAAGTGGCAGAAAGTTTGACTCCAGATTAGAAGGGAGAAGGGGCTGGTTTATAATCTTCCATGTGGAAGCGACGAAGAAGGTCACAAGCATACTTAGACCAAGAAAGAAAGATTCCTTCTTTGGTTTGCAATACTTGGAGACCAAGAAAATAATGCAAATGTCATAAGTTTGACATTTCAAAATTTTTCTTAAGACTGGATTTCACATGGGTTATAAGTTTAGGGTCACTACCAGTAAGGATAAGATCATCAACATAAAGAACAAGTATGATGAGATGGTTTCCTAATTTCTTGGTATAGACATTGGGGTCAGAATGGCATCTAGAAAAACCAGTGTCAAGGAGAAAGCTATCCATTTTGGCATACCAAGCTCTAGGAGCTTTCTTAAGGCCATATAAGGATTTCTTAAGGAGACAAACAAGGCTAGAGTTATTCTGAACATATCTAGGAGGTTTTCCCATGTAAATTTCCTCATGTAAATCACCATGTAAGAAGGAAAAATTGACATCCATTTGATGGACTTCCCAGTTATGTAAGGTTGCAATGGAAAGAACAAGGCAGATGGAGTTCATTTTTGCTACAGGGGCAAAGGTTTCATTGTAGTCAATCCCTTCAACTTGGGAAAAACCTTTGGAAACTAACATTGCCTTAAGTCTTTCAACACTTCCATCTGATGCATACTTAGTTCTGTAGACCCATTTACATATGACAAGTTTTCTTCCTTTTGGAAGAGGAACAAGATCCCAAGTATCGTTTGCCATTAAGGAATGATATTCTTCATTCATAGCTGCATCCCAATCTGGATTTCCTGAAGCTTCTGCAAAAGTTTCTGAATCATGATTGTCGGAAACTTGAGCTAAAAGAGAAGAGGCTCGCTGAAACTGAGAACGTGTTCGACGTTGATCTTTAGGATCATCGGCAAGATCACCAACTACTTCACATGTTGAATGGACCCATCGAGGAAGTATTGGTGCTAGTGCAATTGGAGAAACATGAGCAGGCGGAGGTGGATTTTCATCCTCACTGTCATCATCAGAAAGTGGAGTTGGAAACCTATCAAGGAAGGTGGAAGAAGAAGAAGAAGAAGAAGGCACAATCGCCGAATTAGGCTCGCAGGCCAAAGATGGCACACCCGCCAAGTTAGGCTCGCAGGCCAAGATATTTTCATCAAATTTAACATCTATTCTAATGATTATATCATGAGAATGTGGCTGAAGAAGTCTATAACCTTTTACATCTTCAGAATATCCAACAAATATGCACTTTTCACTTTTAGGCTGCAATGCTTTCCGTTTTTCATCTGGAATATGAGCCCATGCTTCATAACCAAACACACGAAAGTGACTTACATCTGGTTTAATTTTACTCCATGCTTCTTCCGGTGTTATACCCTGTAAAACTTTAGTGGGTGTGCGATTAACTATGTAATTTGCACAATTTATGGCCCCAGCCCAATATTGAAGACTTAGTCCCTTAGATTGGATCATACAATTAGCCATTTCTTTTAAGGTACGGTTCTTCCTTTCAGCTACACCATTTTGTTGTGGTGTATATGGAACAATGTGCTCTTGTTGGATTCCTTGTTCAGTGCAAAAAGTAGTGAACTTGTTGTTAATATATTCTCCTCCATTGTCAGAGCTTAACTTAATAATTTGATGACTAGATTGTTTTTCAACAAGAACCTTGTAGGCTAAGAACATGTTAAATACTTGCTCTTAAGTTTTAGGAAGTAAACCCAAGTGCGTCTGGAGTAGTCATTAATGAAAGTTAAGAAATATTTGAAACCAGAAAAGGAAGCAGATGGAAGAGGGCCACACAAGTCACTATGCACAAGCTCCAAGGGAACCGAGGCGTGCCAAGAGGAACGTTTGTCAAAACTGTCCCGATGATGTTTTCCGAGTATACAACCGGAACAAACACCATCCTTGCAAGACACCAACAGAAGACCAGTTTCTGGTATCTTGCAACCATCGGGCACATTTGTCAAAACTGTCCCGATGATGTTTTCTGAGTATACAACCAAAACAAACACCATCCTTGCAAGATACCAGTAGAAGACCAGTTGCCGAAAAAAACACCATCCTTGCAAGATACCAGCAGAAGACTAGAAGTCACCATATTGTCTTTACATAGTTGTTGCAATGAGCGATAATTTAAGTGACCAAATCGCTCATGCCAAAGTTTGCTCAAGTTATCACTATGAGCAACAAAAACTGAAGGAAAAGGTGATGACCCAAAGCTGTTAAATTTGTAGAACCTGGTAATATTATCAACAGTTCCAGTAGCAAGGATATTTTGAGGATTTTTAAAATCCTTGATTACAACTTGGTGAGGTGTAAACATCACAGTTTTACCTTCACCTGAATGAGTAATTTGATAGACTGATAACAAATTGCAGGAAAGTTTTGGAACACATAGTACATCACTGAAATAAACATTTTCTACTGGAACTGTTCCAGATCCTACAACACTTAGAGATCTATCATCACCAACAAATATTTGTTTGGTGTTACATTCATGCATAGTAGAAAACATGGCTTTATCCTTAGCTATATGATAAGATGCTCCAGAATCAATGAGCCATTCAATTGAAGTAGAAGAAGAAGATGCAGTATAAGAGTAACAAGAAGCACAAAGTGCATGTCCATGAGAGTTAGATTCTGAAGAGGAATATAGGCTGATGTGGTGCTTCTTCATTGCTGCTTCCAAGGCTGCCATCTTCTTAAAACATTTAGATTTATCATGATTATATTTCCCACAAAAATTGCAATGACGCTCAGTCTTCTTTCTTTTTTGCTTGGATCCTTTGTCATTTTTTAAAGAAGGAGTTGACTGAAAGGGTTTGGGACCCTTGTTGTTTGGCTTGTTATTGCAAAAATTATGTTTCTTGGGAGGCTTGGAATTTTTTTTCTGTTGGGACAATAAGGCTATAGAAATTCAGGCCAGCAGTAGATTAATTTTACCCACAACAATTATCAATTGATCATGCAAAATTGCTAACAATGGAGACTGAATATGGAGCTGTAACACAAAATTATATTAACTGAGTGTACAATAGCCAACCCTGTAATATCATAGGCTGCTGAATAAATAGAATACATGAGGAAATTGAATTCATGAGGAAGCATTCAAATCTAGCATAAAGCAGGCTTACCAAAAATAAGCAAATCCCCCATAGGTGTAAAAGCTGGATCCCAAATATGTCATGGAGCTCACAAATTGGAAAAAAGGCATAGGGAAGCTAAAGAGTGGTGGAATGTCAGCTCATACATTCTTTTGCATGGAGAAATGAGAGGAGGATGTGTAGGACAAAAAACAAGTTCACCTCACCTAGTCTAGCTTTCCCATGTGCCTTAAAACACTGAAAAAGTAGGCAATAAAGCAGAAAAAACAGATAGGCGCCTAGGAGGCCAGGAATAAAGCAGATTTGATTCCTAAGGCTTACCCAAGCGCTACATGAGTCATATATGGCAAGTTTGACCTATATGGATAGGCAATTAGCAACTTGCACAAGGTGGGACACATGAACTAGGCAAACAAGACAAAAATAAATGAATTAATGTCTAAGTGGGTAAACTATGGGTTGATTATTCTAACACCCCCCCTTAAGCCTGACTTTATGAGTAATAAATCAAAAGTATAGGGCCTAGCAACAAGGCTTAGTCACCCTTTTACATACTGCAAGTCCATACAACCAAGGAAAGAGGCAAAACCAACTTGGGAAAATCCTCCCTTAAACATGGACTGTAAAACAAAATTGTAGAATCTTGTCTCCACTCATGCCTTTACAGCATGATTAACAATCCCCAGCAGTGATTTGAGATTGCTGAAGGTCTTCTCACAAAATGATTTGGTGAAGATATCAGCTACTTGTTCTGAAGATGAACAAAAGAGTAGGTGAATGGTGCCATCATGCACAAGCTCTCTGATGTAGTGCATATGGATCTCAATGTGTCTGGTTCTCTGCTTCTGAACTGGATCCTTGCAGATTTGAATGATACTCTCGTTATCATAGTAGATGGTAGTTGAGTACTCAGGTTCGAAACCACACTCTCCAAGTAAACCCTGCAACCATAAACACTGAGTTGCTGCATTAACAACTCCTCTGTACTCAGCTTCTGTAGATGAGAGTGCAATGGCACTCTGTTTCTTGCTTGACCAGCTAATTGGCCCTTCTGCAAGCATGAACACATATCCTGAAGTGGACTTTCTGTCTGTGCTATTACCTGCCCAATCACTGTCAGTAAATCCAATCAAATCAAGATCAGATTTTGCTTTATAGAAGATCCCATGTGTCCTTGTTCCATGAACAAAGTTAAGGATCCTTTTGGCTGCTTTCCAATGGATCCCATGAGGCTGATCCATGAATCTAGAAGCCACACTTACTGCATAACAAATATCAAGTCGAGTATGTGTCAAATACAATAAACATCCAATCAATTGTCTATACATTGTATTGTTTACCATCGGTGGAGAATCATCTTCCTCCAGCTTCACACCTGAAAGGAAAGGAGTTTTGCTTGCTTTGCAGTCTTGCATTTTGAATTTGATCAGCAAATCCAAGGCATATTTGGACTGGTGCACCTTTTTTCCAGATTTGGTTTGAGCAATCTCAAGCCCCAGAAATTGACTTAAGAGCCCCAAATCTGTCATGGAGAAGGCTTGGTTCATAGCTCCTTTTAAGGAAGCAATCTCAGCCTGTGAGCTTCCTGTAATGAGGAGGTCATCAACATATAACACAATGATCATTAATGAACCATTAATAGACTTCAAATAGACATTTGGATCTGATTTGCACCTAACAAAATTCAGAGATAGCAAGAATCTATCTATCTTGGCATACCAAGCCGTGGGGGCTTGCTTTAGCCCATACAATGACTTTCTCAACCTGCACACAAGAGAAGGGTTAGTAGCAAAACCTTCAGGCTGCTGCATGTGTATCTCCTCAGTGAGATATCCATTTAGGAAGGCACATTTTACATCCATATGATGTACCTCCCATTGCCTTGAGGCTGCAATGGCTAAAGCTACCCTGATGGAATCCATCTTTGCCACTGGGGCAAAGGTCTCATTGTAATCGATACCATGAACCTGTGAGTAGCCTTTAGCTACCAATCTATCCTTGTACTTCAGTGGTGAACCATCAGCAGCAAACTTGGTCTTATAGACCCACTTACACTGGACTAACTTTCTTCCTGGAGGAAGATCCACTAGCTCCCATGTGTTGCTCTTCTGGAGTGAGTTGAACTCCTCCTTCATGGCAGCTTGCCATCTTGGATCTCCTGCTGCTTATTCATATGTTTTAGGATTAGAATCCACCATCAAATAGCATTTTTTAGCAAACATAGGGTCCTTCATGCATAGACCACTCTCAAATTGAGATCTAGTCCTCCTTGGGTCATTGGGATCCCCAGCTAGCTCACCTGCTGCATGTAGTGTATTGACTGCCCATTTTGGCCTTGTGGGGCTGTTAGGGTCTGCAATAAACGCATCTCCATTAGACAAATCAGAATCAGCATGTTCAACAAACTCTTTACTTACTTCTTGAGGTTCAGGTGGTGAAGAGGCTTCACCAACTTCCACTTCTACAAGGGGTTCTTCTTCAAACTGAACACACCTTTCAATGAAGGATTTGTTTGTGCTCAAATTTATCAACTTGTACCCTTTTGAACCTTCAGAGTATCCAACAAAAAGACAGT
>LPNX010001159.1:104470-167659 GCA_001517045.1 Pseudotsuga menziesii | reverse complement strand
ACAATACCTGGAAAAATCATCAATAAAGGTCAATGCATATTTGTCCTGACTCATGGACATATGAGGGAATGGGCCAGCAACATCACTATGAATCAGCTTGAGGGGTGTAGAGGTTCTCTCATGACTAGCTTTCTCAATTTTGTGCTCTGGGTGTTTTCCTAGGATACAACCTTGGCAGACTCCTTTGGAAAATTTTATCTTGGGCAACCCTATGACCATTTATTTCTCACTAAGATCAGATAGATACTTGTAATTTAGATGGCCAAATCTTTCATGCCATAGCTTGCTAGCTTCATTAGCATGGATAAGAAGAGCAGAGGGGTTTGAGTAAGGTAGGAAGTGTGAGAACATGTATACCTTTTGAGCATGATTCGCAACTCCTTTTGCAATGACTCTACTAGTTGAGATCTCTGTGATATCAAATTCATCGGGGGAGAATATGACCTTCTTAGGAGACCTATTGTGGGTCATCTGGTACACTGACAGGAGGTTGGAGGCGAGACCAGGGACATACAGCACATTGCTGAACTTACCATGATCAAGATCTATCCTTCCTTTGCCTTTACTTTCAGTGAGAGAGTCATCTCCCAGTACAATAGATGGTCCTTTCGACATATCCAGTGAGGAGAATGCCTCCTTAGTCGAAACCATGTGTCTTGAAGCTCCAGAATCAATGATAAAACTGGGTGAGCTTGATGTGCCAGCAACCAATGCATGAACTCTCTCTTTATCATCTGAACTTGATCCTCCTTCTCTCTTATTTGAGCTTTCTGGAAGGGAGATGTCATTCTTCTCCAGGAGTTGCGTCAGCATATCAATCTTCTTTTTCATACAAGATCTTTCAGTGTGATTTCCCTTCGAACAGTATGAGCACTTGTTCATTTCACCTTTGTTTTTCTTCTTCTGGGTATTTTTCTTGGGACCTTATTGATCCTCTGGAGACTGTTTCTTGTCTCTCTTTTGCTTAGGTGGATTTTTAGCTTTCTTTTTTCTTTTTGAATCCACCCTCGAATCTCCAGCAATCAAAGCTTGATCTTTGGATGGTTTGATGGTGCCCATCATCACCAGCTTGTCTTGTTCTTGTGTGAGAGATTCCATGAAATCTGCAAGGCTAGGCATCTTCCAGGTTTGAGCTGTGAGTTTTGTGGCATAGAAGGTTGAAAAAAAGACTGAGTAGTCAGGTCCTAGCTTCGAGAGGATGGCCAATATGAGCTGATCATCTTTCTTTTCGATACCACACTGCTTCAGCTGCAAAACTAGTACTTTCAACTTGGAGAAATATAGCTGCAGGGATTCAAAGCTACTGGGACTCAGAGAAATCAACTCATTTTCGATCTGATGTCCCCTCATCTCATCTGTATTTCCAAAAAGATTATAAAGCTTCTCCCACACTTGATCCGATGAAGTTAATCCATCGAGATGGAAAAGGAGGTCTCGGGAAATACTGAGACATAGGAGGCCATAGGCCTCATCTCTCCGATTGTGCCATTTGATCTTCTCTGCAGCAGCATTGGGCTCTGCTTCTGTAGCCATAGTCACCCTGTAGAGGCCTTTCACTCTCAACAAGATCTCCATCTCTGCTTTCCATTCAAAATAGTTGAAGGGAGTCAAGATAGTTTTCTGTGAATCCATAGCTTTAGAAAATATGTCCCGGCTGTCAGTAGAAGGCTCCCAGTTTTGATGTCGAACCTGCAAAACAATTTTTGAAGGAGAGTAACAACCTACAATGGCTCTGATACCATGTATAAATTCAAGCCAGCACTAGATTAATTTTAACCACAACAATTATCAATTGATCATGTAAAATTGCTAAAAATGGAGACTGAATATGGAGCTATAACACAAAATTATATTAACTGAGTGTACAATAGCCAACCCTGTAATATCATAGGCTGCTAAATAAATAGAATACATGAAGAAATCGAATGCATGAGGAAGCATCCAAATCTAGCATAAAGCAGGCTTACCAAAAATAAGCAAATCCCCCATAGGTGTAAAAGTTGGATCCTAAATCCGTCATGGAGCTCACGAATTGGAAAAAAGGCATAGGAAAGCTAAAGAGTGGTGGAATGGAAGCTCATACATGCTTTTGCATGGAGAAAAGAGAGGAGGATGTGTAGGAAAAAAAACAAGTTCACCTCACCTAGTCTAGCTTTCCCATGTGCCTTAAAACACTGAAAAAGCAGGCAATAAAGCAGAAAAAGCAGATAGGCGCCTAGGAGGCCAGGAATAAAGCAGATTTGATTCCTAAGGCTTTCCCAAGCGCTACATGAGTAATATATGGCAAGTTTGACCTCTATGGATAGGCAATTAGCAACTTGCACAAGGCGGGACACATGAACTAGGCAAATAAGACAAAAATAAATGAATTAATGTCTAAGTGGGTAAACTATGGGTTGATTATTCTAACAAAGGATTTCCCAGATATATCTGCATTGTTAATTATTCCAAGATGAATGAGCTTATCTTGCTCTCTAATTAAGGAATCACAAAAGGATTTAAGGCTAGGCTCTTGATAGCTAGCTACAGTCAAGGATTCTTTCATGGAGTAGAATGTAGATACAAAAACAGAATATGCAGGTCTAAGTTTTGAAAGAATATGATAAATACATTGTTCGTCTTCTTTCTTAATCTTGCATTCTGCACATAATAGTTTAAGAGTTTTATACTTAGATAAATAGTCTTGAATGCATGAAAAATCATTTGGATTCAAGGAAATCAACTCATTCTCGAGTTGATGACCCCAAATTTTATTGTATTTACCAAACACATATTCCAATTTTTTCCAAGCATTATCAGGTTCATCAATTTCAGATATGTGGAATTGCAAATAAATAGAGATTGACATCCCAATCAATCCACGAGCTTAATCACATCTATTTGCCCATTTAATTTTCTTATCATCATCAGTGGGTTCTGTTTCTTTCCCTGAGATTATCCTGAAAAGTCCCCTACTTTGTAGAACATCTTCCATACGATATTTCCATGAGAAATAGTTAGAACTTGTAAGTATAATATCACAAGGGGTGGCCATATTGTAAAATAATGGCTAAAAGAATAGAAACTAACTATCTGGATGCAAATAGCTCGAAAAAATATGCGGTTTTAAAAAAACGGCACTTAAAACTGATTCCGGATGATGAAGTTAAATGCTTGATCAAAGAAAGTGTTGAAGATGTCCCCGATAGTGACGTGGCAGATATTAACTTGACCAACTAAAAAAAAGAGGCCCCCTCTTCCCAAAATCAACCTTTGACAATCACTTTTACAATAAAGTTGCTTTGAAGTGAATCACTTTTGTAGAATAAGTGATGTTCACTTTTACAATAATGTGACTTTTAAATAGTGCGGCAATAAATTAAAAGACTTAAGTGACTCACTTTTATTTTATTTTATTTATGTGAGATGCACATTTACAATAAAGTAACTTGAAAATAGAAATTGCATGCACTAAAAAGTAGCTTGATAAGACTTGAACTCAAGCCTTATCAAGGTGTAAAGCAACTTTGGAACAAGTGAGCTAAGTTTAAAAGGTACGTAAAAGTATGGAAAGAGGAAGGGGGCTTTTTTTTTTTACTCTTCTCTCTCATTTTCCGTGCTTGCTTTCTTTTCCTGCAAATCACAAAAAAAAACGAAAAACAAAAACAATTTTTTTTTTCCACACAATGGGTTTAGATCTTGGTTAGCTTACTCGAAAAGTCTATGTTTTCAAGTTTTCTCGCTATTTCTGATTTTCCATGATCGCACAAGGTGCATGGCAAAGAGCATACGTAGCCGAGAAGACAAGAAAAAAAAAATTCCTCGCTGTTTCTGATTTGTCGTGATCACGCAAGGTGCATGGCAAAGAGAATACGCAGCCAGGGAAGGCAACAATCTGAGACTAAAACAAAAAAAAGATCTAATAATAAAACTGATAAAATATGAGAGATTAAAAAAAAACAAATCTGTCACTGTAACATTATACCTTCAGATTTGCCGAAATGGGTGTTTCTGGAGCAAACGAAAATGGTTTTCGGTGAAATAAAAACTATTTACCAATGTAAATGGCACTCCGGATGCAATGGAACAGCTCACATAGGCCAAAAATGCATAAAAAATCTAGAACCAGAAACCCTTTCAAAGTTTCGGCAACACCGGTTCCAGATCTTGATCAAAATCGAAAACGGCTCTTCATAAAAGATCTGATACCATGTTCGGGTACACAAGGTACTCCCAAAAGACCAAACACCTTCAGATACCGCTTCACACAAACAGATCACAGGTCAACACACTGATGTTTGTCACGTGGTTAAAACCCTCGAGAGGGAAACAGTCCACGGCCCTAGCCAAATAGCTACTTATAGCAATTTATTATGCAAAAGAAAGAGATTTACATGAGCTTCTCATAATCGATCAACTAGCCAAGGACCGTCTATGCTCTTTAAATAGAGATCATAGACCAATCAGGTGTTAAGCCACGAATCAATGGTCAGTGTGATCTAAGAGAAGTTGAACCATCAGATCACTCTATGTTTAGAACATATCGTGACCATCGGATTAGAATATTTATAAATGCATACTAATGCATACTAAAGAAAGACACTTTTACCTAACGGATATATTACACAAGTTGATCTTAACTAACTCCTAAGTGTCTAAATATCCTAACAGTACTTAGCGGAGGGGGGGGAGAGGTGGGTCACAAAAAACCTTGATTTGGTGCTCATCAAGCACCACTGGCTTAATAGATTCCTGCATAAAGTAACATATGTCAATGTCAGATAACTCAAAGAAAACGAGACATATACAACATGGACAAAAGATGAGTTTTTCAAAAAGAGAGAAACATACATGTACCTAGGAGAGGGGGAGAGGTGGGTCATCCATCAATATATCATGCTACGTAAAAAAACATAAAGATACAATTAGAAAAATTAGAAAAATTATAAGAACACATGTAGAATTATTAAAAGCATAGTTAAAAGCATAATTAAAATAATACCTGTGTCTAGGAATCTTCCTCTACATAAGAGGGGCTTGGCTGGGATTCCACAAACTCAGCATGCTCATCTTGCATAAAACATATTGTATCCAGATTAGGATGTATTGAATGTTGTAATCTCTACTATAAATATGTAAATAATGATGTCAAATAAAAAAGTAAAGTTTTTACAGCTAATGGTGAACAACCAAAACCATATGTAGCATTGACCACCTCATCAATGTTATCAACATCAATCGGCGGACTATGCGATTCTGGGGTGTCATGGGACACCAGCAGTATATTTGTTCACATAATGTTTTAGATAATTAAATAGAAATAAATTATGAAACAATTGAAAATTGTGATGTAAAAAAAAATATAATATGAAAATAATAAGTTTTACTTACAAATCGAAGTAATTTGTCATCACGAAAATCTGAAGCAGGACCATAGCATATGCCTCCACATGCTGTGCAAGGGTGTAGAATAACATGACACTATGAATGCTCTGTGTCTCCAGTTCAATATGTAGATGGATCCATAGTGTGCGATGGGTTGGCCTCAAAAGTGCCAACCCCTTGGCCTACATTGCCTTGGACAACAGTCCCATGTTGAAGCAATGTATCTCCCAAGTCGAATAACGCCTCCAATGTATCATCAATCACAGGACACGTAGAAGGATATATTGAGGGGGTTTTGGTGTGTGTGGAGGGCGTGGCACACAGTTAGGATCAATCCTAGCCCCTTCCCTATCTTGGGGCATCCCATGACCCACACCATGGAAGTATAAAATATCGAAATAGTTCATGTGCTTCCCCTAGATAAATTCAATATACAACTTCCTTAGGAAATAAAATGGGATGTCTCTATTCCCATGAGGGTCTTCATCGAAGACCATGTACCAACGATCCATCTAATTGGCTTTCACATTTGGTTCCATGCACCAGTCTATGGAAATGTGTGCTCGACTGGTGGGTGGAACCAATTTGGTGCTACGGTCCCGGAATAATGAAAACAATTGGTCTTTGGTTATCTTTAGGTTTTTTATGTCTTTATAGCTCACACCATCGGAATAGTATTGCCTCATGGATTGTGTGTATGAGCTAATGTTGTACAAATATCCCTAGGAATTAACAATTTTGTTTGTTATGGTTTCTAATGCCTCGACTAACGATTGTATCAAATGGTCCCCCCTCTAAAAGATGAGGTAAAGCGCCTCAATGCACCCAAATGAGCCAGAATCTGTGAATTTTGGTTTTGTTCCCCCTCCGTGTTTGGGTTTGGTTCATTTTGCATAGTATCTTCAACATTCCTACTATTTGTTAAGATTAAAACAACAAATTACAAATTGTTTTAATATATCATTCTTTGATTTCATTCCATTTTTTTTATTAAATTCATTTTAACAAATATAAAAACTATGAAATTAACAAAAACAAACAAATATTGAATACAACTGTGGATGATATGAGTACTTACCTTCCATTGGAGCCAAGCCACCTCCAAAGGCTCTAACGCAAAATGTTGGTGTGGTTTTTCGCTATCTTGATATCGCCTCACTGTGCAAATACAAATTAAGGCCCATGGCCTCTGTTTCTAGTTTTTATTTTTTAGTTTCACATATCGCATATGCGATTTCTAACTCTTTGAAAATGCACATGCGATATATCGCATATACGATATAGGCTAACTAACCTTAGCCTCGTCTTTGAGCTCGGGTTTTCTGAACGTACCATCAATAACGCATATGCGTTGTGGATTTACATTTCGAAAGTGTGTTTATGATTTCTAAAGTGGCACTAAAAGGTGGAACCAACTTCGTGCGAGTGCCCTTGTATTATTTATGTAGCATTTAGAATGAATGACATCAAATTACACTAATACTTTCATATGTTATGGATAACGTAGGAGGCATATTCAACATCTTTTTATCTTCTCTCTCTTTCTACTTTGTTTCCTCTCCCCATCTTTTCCTTTTGGAAATTATTAAACCACTGTCCAACGCCGAATCTTCCTCTGACCATCAAGTCAAATGTGAGTAACTTTTCTTTTTCGAGGGTTCCTCTATCTCAGTTTTTTCATGCTTCGAAAAACCAATCCATTCCTCTCCATATTATCATATCTTCGGAACTAATGATCTGATATGAACATTTTTCGGATCCAATCACCTGCTGTCATTTATCCTTAGTTTCCCTTTGGGGTTCATCCCATAAAAGTGTCCTAGTTGGATCAATGATAGATTTATTTGTTTTGTTGTATACCCAATCGGTTTCTTTTGATCATGTGAAACAATCATTCAAACCACACTCATAGGTAGGGAATTTACAATTTGTATAGGACTTTTGGACCAAAAAGAATAGTATCTCCAATCATGACCCTCTCAGATGCAAGAATATACATCTTATCGCCATTCTTGCAGTGCACCTTCAAATGTATGCACTTCGTTTAGGTTCATATTCTATGGTCACAGTTTCTCCCGATATGTTTTCCTTATTCCATTGAAATTCAATTTGATGATACAGTCTTGCGGTAATTATTCCTCTTCTATTACAACCTTTCCCACAATGATGTTTTCTAGAGTTCAATTTCTTCAGCGGGTCAAACTGCACTCATAAACCTTCTTAATATTGATATTTGGTATTTCAAGGGAATTATGTAAAAGAAATTGACCTGTGGACTATATAATATATATATACTTAGCAACAAATCTTCAAAGAATTGAATCACATTTTGAACATATGATAGAGATTGGGAATCATAGATTGAATGGACTCTCTTTCTGAGGGAACAAAATATAATATGAACAACTTAGAGGGTCACAAATATAAAAATATGTGCTTCTATTCGTAGAATTTGTGGAACTATATAATTCCACAAACTATTAAGTAATTATATATAGGATATCATTGTAAAATTTGTAGAACTATATAATTCCGCGATAGTAATTTATATATAAGATATCTATATAAATTATAATATATAATTATAATTATTAGTATTCTAGAAATAATCTAATATATAGTTTATATTAGATTAGTATTATCCTTTCTATATAATTACAATATTATAAATATGTATAAAGTCTAATTACAATTCATATTACATTGGTTGCTTATATGTCGGATATCCATATAGATTATAGTATATAATTATAATTATTAATATTCTAGAAATAATCTAATATATAGTTTATATTAAAATAAGTATTATTATTTATATATAATTACATTATTATAAATATGTATAAAATATAACTACAGTTCATATATTATTGGTTGCTTATATGTTGTTGTACACATGCAACCACACTTTTGTTATGTGTTTTAGCTTTATGTTGTAGAGGCAAAAAGTTGTTTTCGCACATGTTATATTTTTTATGCCTTCAACTATAAGATTATAATATTGATCCCATGCAAATTGACCCTGTATTCCATGGATGCAACGTTGCTAGTTTACAAACACTACAACTATTGCAAAAACAACGAGTTCAGTTTAAATTAAAAATTATATATATATGCTTTTAATACTTGCGCCCACTTGAATAAATGCATAATATTAATACACAAATGTAAAATAGCCATCTTGTTGCTTCTTTCCAAAATTAAAAATTAAATAAAAATGCATATTATTTTAATCATCAACCATAGATTAAAAAAAGGCATTTCATTGTAGTTTGCATCTTCAAACACTAGGGAAAACAGAGCATGTTTTTTATTTTTTTGGGCACAACAAACGCATTTAGCTTTTACAAATAGTCTTGATTCTGCACCTAGCTTCCTTGTCAAGGTTGGAGACATTGCCATTAAATGGCTCTTGTTTCATATAAAATACATAAGTTCTAAACTCATATTTAGAATGGACGCTTATCTATGTTTTATACACAAAAGAGTTTTATATGATTTTTGCTTTGCTCTAAAATAACAAAGTAGATTGCTAAAAAAATAATACACATGTAAGTCGAATTGTAGTTAGAAATTGTTTGAAATACAATTTTAAAAAAATAATGGTAAATTTTAAAAATGTTTTATAACTAATTAAAACAACATAGAACTTGATAAAATATTATCGATTAACTAAAGATGGGGAAAATGTAGAACAATCTTTTATGTAGACAAATGCATACGACTTTTTAAAAAACTCTATTAATACAAGCATGCTACATTGTCCATGGTCAGCCGTGGTGGTCGGAAAAGTTGGTAGACATGGAGTTTTAGAAAAATCGTTTACCAGGCTTCAAATTTGATGCATAATAATTGTGCAGGGCCTATTATATCGTTTTTTTTACCAAAGAAAAAAAAGCTTGTATAGGGCCTATTTTATCGTTCATAAGAGGGCACAACAATTTTATCCATGCAAAATTATGCAGTGGCAGAATACAACTCCCGCGGGTGGCAGAATTATGCACTCGCTTGCAAAATTATGCAGTGGCAGAATACAACTCCCGAGGGTGGCAGAATTATGCACTCGCTGTGGCGGCTCTAGCCGGATATATATATGTGTTCTAACACTTCCGGAGGGCACTTTCACCGGATTACAGATCTCAGTCCACACCTATGAGGCACCACGGCAGCAGCAGAAGCTTACAGGAAGAATCTCTCCGAATGAATCCCGAGGATAAGTTGCACGGTTCAGAGAAACGGGGTGCAATGTCTATTCTCCAACTGATCAGGCGTTCCCAACAAGATCGCATTAGTTGTGTAAGGATTCGTGCTGGTCAGTCTGAAATCGCCCGGAATATCCACATTCCCATTAGATTTGCTAATCAAGAATTGTTTAATAGAGCCAAGTGGGACCTCTCTTTTCGCTTTTCAAGAAAACGTTTCAGCGACTGTTTCCTGGCCATGGGCACTCCTACAATATTTCTCAACTTAGTCTAAAAAAAATAAAATCGACGGGAACCAACAGAACGATAGCTTTGCGACCTAAAATGAGTTTAATTGTGCGGTTTACCAGAATTCAATTTGCAAACTGTTTGCTGCTGCGCAGCTACTCCAGTAAATGTTTGTGTTGGTCCTGCCATGGAAATGATTTTACTGCTTGAAGGCCCAGAAGTAAATAGTAGACGATGAAGTCGCCTTACAATTAGAAACCGCAGTTCTGGCTAGATTCATGATCGCTTGAGCCTACAGGTGAAAATACTTGGTAGAGTAAGTTCATGTTTAACGGATTTGTACAAGTATTTCGGCGGTGGATTTTTGGGCAAATTTTTTCGCAATATTGATGGTTGAATTCATTCCTACACCAGTATTGATAGCTGAATTCATGTAATCAAAATTACAATTCCATTAACTAAAATTACAATTTCAACGATTTTGTCCATCTTCAGAATTGCTATTTCAACTATTTTATCCATCATCGAATTTTTAACAATTTTGTCCACTGCTAAGGCCACTGGAAAATATGCAAATGGTAAACATGGGAGTGCCCTAAACTCTCGACCATATGCACCATATTTTTTCTAGCTAAACAAAATCTGTCAAAAATTGTTGAAACTGTATTTTAAGTTTGTTGAAATTGCATAATCAAAATGTCCTAAAGGTCAGTTTCAATCCATATTTTGCAACCAAAATTTCAATCTTAACAATCAAAATCATAATTTCAACAAAAATTCCTTCCTCAAATTCCAACAACAAAAATCTAGAGTTTAGTGCAAATAATCTCGAGTTTAGCTCACTCATGTCTAGGGACATGAGCTAACTCCTTTAAACCCTCATCGAAACAAAAGATATGTATAACTCGGTTTGAACCAAAAACCTTTTCGGCAGGTACGTCATAAGCCTTGACTGCACCGTTGTAAAAGATCGTCAATGGGACAGTCATTGATTTGCGTGCTGTTGCTGGTGCAGACGACGGCCTTTAACAAATGGCAAGGGAGACAAACAATCAAAATTTGGCTGTCACGAGCTATAGCCATTAATGATATCTTCAAAGAATTATAACATATTTTATCTTTGAGATGAATATACCTGGAAATTGCAGCATTTTGGGCAGAGCTGAGGGACAGGCATGACCATCGCTGTGACTGCGCACTAGCCAGTGCCAGCACGGTCTGTTGAGTAAACTTGAAAGCTGGGGCTGTTGTGCCTTGCAGCAGCAGAAATTGAAGCTGCCAAACCTGTTGGCTGAGGAAATATTGGAGTGGAGTGTTGGAGATCCATATAGGCTCAGTTATGCATCAGTTCTCTATAGACCACCACTATGGCATGTTTTTTATTTTCTGCTAATCAGGATAGCTATTATGTATTGTAATCTTTTTCACATAGCTATTATGTATTGTAATCTTTTTTTCACACATCAGTACATAATTATTCATTCATTTTGTCTGTTTTCATTATTTTTCTGTTTTGCAAGCTTTGTGTTCTCTCTTGCTAGCTAGATCTTTCTTGTTGAAGAGTGTAATCTCACGAGTAGTTAGTTAGTGAGTTAGGTCATGAGTTAGGTCAAGCTACTATTGTCATTTGTATTTCCTATTTAAATAGCTTTGAATAATGAGAAGGTAATCAATTTGCCCAGTATGCTTTTCCGGTTTCATTCTATTCTTTCACATGGTATCACAGCTTATGGCCTCATCCGTACATTGTTGGGGTAAGCATTTTCACAGAGTGGAAAGCACTCTCTCGAAGCAAAGCCATTTGGAAGCGGCTTGCCTACCAAGCTAGGGCACTATATTTTTTTTTATTTTAAGATTTGAATTTTATTTTCCAAAGCTAATTTTATTTTCGAAAGCACTCTATTTTTATCTATTTCGTTTCCATATCAGAATTTAGGTTTCTGTTTTCTCTAACTTTATAAAAAAAAGGAGATAATTTCTTTGAGAGCTCGGCTACCTCCCGGTGCATGCATTTTAGGATTCATATTTTTCCAGCCAGCATTCAGCAAAAGGTAGCTCGACCGCTTCAACACATCACATCCTCACCAGATCTACACACTAATTTTTGGGGGGTGAAGATCTACAAGATCCGTGGAGGACTAAACTCACCAGATCTCACCAAGCGCTTAGTTTTCCAGAGCTCACAACTTCAATAAAAAAAAAGTGGAGTGTTACAGATCTCTACGTTATAGATCTCGGCTTTCCACATCATCTCAACCTGTCAGCTTTCTAGATTATCTTGTTGGACATACCTCCATCGTGGTCTGTGTACCATGTCTATTTTTTTTCTTCTTAGATCTAATTTGTAACCTTTGGCAACCAACCTTGCCTTGTGCTTTTCAAGTTCTCCTTTTTCATTCAATTTGGTCTTATAGACCCATTTGACTCCAATAGTGGTTTTTTATTAAAAAAAAATGCTAAGCCTCTTATTTTTTATTCAAAAAAAAAACACAAGGCTAAGCAAAGTTTTTTTTATTTAAAAAAAAAACAAGGGCAAATATTTTTTTTAGTCATATCCGATGGCTAATACGAGCTCTTTGAAGCCGATCTCCGGACCTGTTCTGACCGGATCTAACTATGAATTTTGGTCTATCAAAATGAAGATATTTCTGCAACTCAACAAATGTTGGGATATGGTGGAAACCGAGTTCAAAGAATCTGAAGCGGTTGCTCTGACCACAATGAATAGTGCTCAAAAGAATGCTCTTGAAGCTCACCGAGACCGAGATCTCACATCCACATAGATGATCCAAAGTTGCATTGAGGAGTCCATTTTCCCATGGATCTTCGGAGCTACCAGTACATATCAAGCTTGGAATCTGCTTGCATCGGCCTACAAGGGAACCGATCGAGTTAAAACAGTAAGATTGCAAACCCTACGCCTTCAATTTGAAAGTTTGAAGATGAAAGAGTCAGAATCTGTGGGTTAGTTCATGACTAGGGTTTCAGGTATTGTGACCCAATTACAAACCTATGGTGAACCGCTAGAACAAAAAATCATTGTTCAAAAGATTCTTCGATGTCTCACCAAGAAGTTTGCTATGGTAGTGACTGCCATAGAAGAAGCAAAAGATCTGTCTAAATTCACCCTAGAAGAGTTGACTGGATCTCTTCTATATCATGAAGCGTGATTCACTCAAGAAGAAGAATCGTTGACCAATGCATTCAGCACCTAGGCTTCCCTCAATAGAGGTCGAGGCAGAGGAGGATGAGGTAGAGGAAGAAGAGGCTGATGGTCTTGATCTACAAAAGACAGAACCAGTCACAATCATGAACACTCAGAGCATTCAGAGCACTCTCACAACTCTCAAGGTCAGAGGGGAAGAGGCAAGAGATGGACCAATAATTCCAATGTTCAGTGTAACCACTGCAAGAAGTATGGGCACTATGAACGAGAATGCAGGAAGAAGCAAGCGGACCAGAACAATAACTAGAACAATAGCAGAGCCAATGTCTCCAAAGAAGAAGAAGGCTCGTCAGAGGTGATTTTTTTGTCTTATCAAGCAACTGAAGAACATTGCAGCTCAGATCTATGGCTACTAGACAGTGGTTGCAACAATCACATGACAGGCAACAAGTCATTATTCTCTATTCTGGATTCCTCTGTTGTCATTAATATCAAGCTAGGGGATGACTCTCTGGTTCTAGCAAAAGGAAAAGGTATTATTCCTGTACTTAGTAATCAAAATGAAAAAATGTCCATTCATGAGGTGTTTTATGTACCTCGTTTGACTATAAATTTGATTAGTATAGGTCAATTACTTCAAAATAAGTATGATATTAGATTTCATGATACATATTGTGCTATCTATGATAAACCTCCCCGTAAGAGACTCATAGCCAAAGTTGAAATGACCAAGAATAGAATCTTTCCTCCTAATCTTAGGAGTACTAACCTTCCACATCCTGTAGGTCATACCGTTTCTAGTCAAGATGAATCCCGGTTATGGCATTGTAGATTCGGTCATCTTCCGTTCAAGAGTCTCAATCTCCTGCACAAATAGTCAATGGTCAAAGGATTACCAGTTATTCATAAACAATCCAACACCTGTGAGGATTGTATCATTGGTAAACATCATAGAGACAGTTTCCCCACTTCCACATCTCGAGCTAAAGAGCAACTTGAGTTAGTTCATACAGACCTTTGTGGACCCATGCAAACCCAATCTATAGGAGGCAGTTTTTATTTTCTGACCTTTATTGATGATTTTAGCAGAAAAACATGGATTCATTTTCTCAGGCACAAATCAAAGACTTTCTCCAAGTTTAAAGAGTTCAAGGCTCTCACTAAGAAACAGTCTGGAAATTCCATTAAAATGCTCAGGTCAGATGGTGGAGGTGAATATGATTCACATGAGTTCTCAAACTTTTGTATGCAGCATGGCATCCAGAGACAGTTCACCACCAGATACACTCCACAGCAGAATGGAGTTGTTGAAGGGAAGAACCGGACCATCATGAACATGTCCCATAGCATGTTGTCACACAAGAAGCTGTCAAATGAGTATTGGGCTGAAGCTGTTGGATGCTCAGTCTAGTTGCTCAATAGATCACCCATAGTAACTGTCCAAGACAAGATTCCTAAAGAAGCATGGAGTGGCACTAAGACTAGTGTCTCACATCTCAGAATCTTTGGTTATGTTGTCTTTGCACATATACCTAATGAACTCAGAAGAAAGTTAGACAAGAAAAGTGAGCGCTGCATTTTCACTGGTTATAGTGAATGACACAAGGAATACAAGCTATATAATCTTGTCACCAAGAAGCTTGTGGTGAGCAGAGACATAAAGTTCATTGAAGACAAATGCTGGAGTGATCCTTCAGACATACAATATGAAGATCACTCATATCAGCTAGATCTACCTATCAGACTATCAAGATTGAAAGTACAATAGCAAGATGATGCAACAAATGGTCCACCACAGAACCAAAAAACCAAAAGCTTGAGAAAGTTATATGAACAGACTCCAATTCTAGACAAGCAACTTCAATTTGCTCTCTTCTCCTGTCATCCCACATCTTTTAATGAAACAGTGAAGGATGCACAGTGGGTAAAAGCCATGAATGAAGAGATTGATGCAATAGAGAAAAATCAGACTTGGAATCTTGTTGACATCCCTACAAAAAAGACCAATATTGGAGTCAAATTGTTCTATAAGACCAAATTGAATGAAAAAGGAGTACTTGAAAAGCACAAGGCAAGGTTGTTTGCCAAATATTATGCACAGAATTATGGTATAAATTATGATGAAACCTTTGCTCATATGGCAAGGATGGATACCATCAGAGTTGTACTTGCCATTGCAGCACAAAATCAATGGCCTGTGTATCAAATGGATGTGAAATCTACCTTTCTTAATGGAATTCTTGAAGAAGAAGTTTATGTAGACCAGCCACCTGGTTATACTATCAAGGGTCATGAAGACAAAGTGTATAAGCTAAAAAAGGCCTTGTATGGTCTAAAACAAGCTCCACAAGCTTGGTACAGTAGGATTGACTCCTACCTCATCAACAATGGTTTCAACAGAAGCAGCAATGAGCCCACTCTGTATGTTAAAATAGAGCAAGGTAAAATATTGATGGCATGTCTTTATGTTGATGACATGATTTACACTGGTAATTTGATGCTTGAAGATTTCAGGACAGTCATGAAAAATGAATTTGAAATGACTGATCTAGGACTGATGAAGTACTTCCTTGGCCTAGAAGTTACTCAAACTGATAAAGATATTTTTATTTGCCAACATAACTATGCTAATGATATTTTGCAGAGATTTAGAATGGATAAATGTAATCCAGCAAAAACCCCTATAGCTCTTGGCACCAAGTTAACCAAGAATGGTGATGAACTAGCAGTAAACAATACACTCTATAAACAAATGGTAGGAAGTTTAATGTATTTGACTGCAACTAGACCTGATTTGATGTATACTGTCAGTCTTATTTCTAGATTTATCTAGTCTCCCAAAGAGTCTCACTGGAACGTTGGAAAAAGAATATTGAGATATGTTGCAAACACACTTGGATATGGCCTCTGGTACACTCATACACCAAACAATACTCTTACAGGGTACACTGCCAGTGATTTTGCAGGTAGTCTTGATGATATCAAAAGCACATCTGGTTATGATTTCCATTTGGGTACAAATCTGATCTCTTGGGCATCTTAGAAACAACCCATTGTTAGCATGTCTTTTGCAGAAGCAGAATATTTAGCAGCCATCACAACATCTTTCCATGCAGTTTGGCTAAGAAGACTGTTAAAGGATATGGGCCACACTGCAAAAGATCCCACTTCTAGTTTCTATGATAATAACTTTGCAATACTATTGTCTAAACATAATGTATTTCATAGAAAAAGTAA
This sequence comes from Pseudotsuga menziesii, assembly GCA_001517045.1. Taxonomy (NCBI): domain Eukaryota; kingdom Viridiplantae; phylum Streptophyta; class Pinopsida; order Pinales; family Pinaceae; genus Pseudotsuga; species Pseudotsuga menziesii. The sequence goes on along the minus strand of LPNX010001159.1, from coordinate 151,462 downwards.
ACACATTGACACTCGCTATCATTTCATTCATGAGTTAGTCAATGATGGACAAATTTCTTTATTGTTTTGTGGCTCTAAGGAGTAGTTCGCTGACATGTTCACCAAACCATTGGGAACATCTGTATTTGTATATCAGAGAGAGCATTTAGGCATAGACAGTGCTGATGATGTACTACCAGTTGAGATTAAGGGGGTGTGTTGAAGAGTGTAATATCACCCAGATTTAGTTAGTGAGTTAGGTCATGAGTTAGGTCAAGCTACTATTGTCATTTGTATTTCCTATTTAAACAACTTTGAATAATGAGAAGGTAATCAATCTTCCCAGTGTGCTTCTCCGGTTTCATTCTATTATTTCACATGGTATCAGAGCTTACGGCCTGATCCGTCAATTGTTGGGGTAAGCATTTTCACAGAGTGGAAAGCACTCTCACGAAGCAAAGCCATTTGGAATCGGCTTGCCTACCAAACTAGGGAACTATATTTTTTTTATTTTTCAGATCTGAATTTTATTTTCCAAAGCGAATTTTATTTTGGAAAGCACTCTATTTTTATCTATTTTGTTTCCAAATCAGAATTTATTTTTCTGTATTCCCTAACTTTAGAAAAAAAAAGGAGATAATTTCTTTGAGAGCTTGGCTACCTCCTGGCGCATGCATTTTAGGATTCATATTTTTCCAACCAGCATTCAACAAAAAGTAGCAGATCTAATCGACCGCTTGAACACATCCTCACCAGATCTACACTCTAATTTTTGGGGGGTGAAGATCTACAAGATCCGTGGAGGACTGAACTCACCAAATCTCACCCAGTGCTTAGTTTTCCAGAGCTCACAACTTCAATAATAATAAAATAAGTGGAGTGTTACAGATCTCGGCTTTCCAAATCATCTTACCCTGTCATCTTTCCAGATTGTGTCGTTGGACATACCTCCATCGCGGTTTGTGTACCAGGTCTAATTTTTTTCTCAGATCTGATTTGTAACCTTTGGCAACCAACCTTGCCTTGTGCTTTTCAAGTTCTCCTTTTTCATTCAATTTGGTCTTATAGACCCATTTGACTCCAATACTAGTTTTTTATTAAAAAAAAATTGCTAATCAAGGTATTTTTTATTCAAAAAAAAAACACAAGGCTAAGCAAAGTTTTTTTTATTTAAAAAAAAAGCAAGGGCAAATATTTTTTTTAGTCATATCCGATGGCTAATATGAGCTCTTTGAAGCTGATCTCCAGACCTATTCTGACCGGATCTAACTATGAATTTTGGTCTATCAAAATGAAGACATTTCTACAACTCAACAAATGTTGGGATATGGTGGAAACCGAGTTCAAAGAACCTGAAGCGGTTTCTCTGGCCGTAATGAATAATGCTCAGAAGAATGCTCTCGAAGCTCGCCGAGACCGAGATCTCACAGCCACGTAGATGATCCAAAGTTGCATTGAGGTGTCCATCTTCCCCCGGATCTCCGGAGCTACCAGCGCATATCAAGTTTGGAATCTTCTTTCATCGGCCTACAAGGGAACCGATCGAGTTAAAACGGTAAGACTGCAAACCCTATGCCTTCAATTTGAAAGTTTGAAGATGAAAGAGTCAAAATCTGTGGGTCAGTTCATGACTAGGGTTTCGGGTATTATGACCCAATTCCAAACCTATGGTGAACCGCTAGAACAAAAAATCGTTGTTCAAAAGATTCTTCGGTGTCTCACCAAGAGGTTTGCTATGGTAGTGACTGCCATAGAAGAAGCAAAAGATCTGTCTAAATTCACCCTAGAAGAGTTGACTAGATCTCTTCTATCTCATGAAGTGTGATTCACTCAAGAAGAAGAATCATTGACCAATGCATTCAGCACCTAGGCTTCCCTAAACAGAGGTTGAGGCAGAGGAGGACGAGGTACAGGAAGAAGAGGCCGATGGTCTCGCTCTACAGAATATAGAACCAGTCACAATCATGAACACTCAGAGCATTCAGAACACTCTCACAACTCTCAAGGTCAGAGGGGAAGAGGAAAGAGATGGACCAAAATTCCAATGTTCAGTGTAACTACTGTAAGAAGTATGGGCACTATGAACAAGAATGCAGAAAGAAGCAAGCGTACCAGAACAATAGTAGAGCCAATGTCTCCAAAGAAGAAGAAGGCTCGTCAGAGGTGATGTTTATGTCTTATCAAGCAACTAAAGAACATTGCAGCTCAGATCTATGGCTACTAGATAGTGGTTGCAACAATCACATGACAGGCAACAAGTCATTATTCTCTAGTCTGGATTCCTCTATTGTCACGAATATCAAGCTAGGGGATGACTCTCTGGTTCTAGCAAAAGGAAAAGGTATTATTCCTATACTTAGTAATCAAAATGAAAAAATGTCCATTCATGAGGTGTTTTATGTACCTCATTTGACTATAAATTTGATCAGTATAGGTCAATTACTTCAGAATAAGTATGATGTTAGGATCCATGATACATACTGTGCTATCTATGATAAACCTCCCAGTAAGGGACTCATAGCCAAAGTTGAAATGACCAAGAATAGAAACTTTCCTCTTAGTCTTAGGAGTGCTAACCTTCCACATCCTGTAGGTCATACCGTTTCTAGTCAAGATGAATCTTGGTTATGGCACTGTAGATTCGGTCATCTTCCCTTCAAGAGTCTCAATCTCCTGCACAAACAGTCAATTCGGACCCTGTGAATGTTGTAGGATTGCATCATCCCTAAACTTCAGTTCGAAATGTATCTGGAGGTCTCGGCCCCCGTGAAAGTGGTGGATTACATCATCCCTGAACTTCGGTTCAAAATGTATTAGGAGGTCTCGTCCCCCGTGAAAGTGGCGGATTGCATCATCCCTGAACTTTGGTTCAAAATGTATCCAGAGGTCTCGACCCCCGTGAAAGTGGTGGATTGCATCATCCTTGAACCTCGGTTCAAAATGTATCCAGAGGCCTTGGCCCCCATGAAAGTGGTGCGATTGCATCATCTGTGAACCTGAGTTCAAAATGTATCCAGAGGTCTTAGCCCTCATGAAAGTGGTGGGATTGCATCATCCCTAAACCTCAGTTCAAAATGTATCCAGAGATTTTGGTACCCGTGAATGTGGTAGGATTGCATCATCCATGGACTTAGTCCTAAAGTGATAGGGACTGATTATCCTGTAATCAATCTGGTAACTTTGGTTGTAGATAATGTGGTGGGATTGCACCATCCCTGGAATTTAAGTCCAAAAGTGAACCAAACACTTTTTTCTCTTTAAGATGTTGATTACAGGTTGTTGCTGATGATGATGATGTACTGATCGAAAGATCAAAGTATGATGATGATGTCATATTGATCGAAAGATCAAAGTGTGATGATGATGACATACTGATCGAAAGATCAAAGTATGATGATGATGATGTACTGATCAAAAGATCAGAGTATGATAGCATGGAATTTGGTTTTCAAGAAACCCTACTTGTTTTCTAATTTGTGCATGTCCATGTGTTTCTAGTTCCATCTCATAACTTGTAAAGAGGTCACTAAACCCTAGTTCCATGTCATAACTTGTCAACCCTAGTGATAAGATGCAAATTGGTGTTCATGAAACCCTACTTGTTTTCCAATTTGTGCATGTCCATGTGCTTCTAGTTCACTCATAACTTGTAAAGAGGTCACTAAACCGTACCTCCATCTCATAACTTGTCAACCCTGGTCATAGCATTCAATTTGGTGTTCATGAAATGCTAGTTGTTTTCCAAATTGTGCATGTGAATGTTTTTCCAGTTCCATCTCATAACTTGTAAAGAGGTCACCAAACCCTAGTTCCATCTCATAACTTGTCAACCATAGCCATAGCATTCAATTTGGTGTTCATGAAACCCTAGTTTTTTTCCAATTTGTGCTTGTCCATGAGTTTCAAGTTCCATCTCATAAATTTTAAAGAGGTCACTAAACTCTACTTCCATCTTGAAGCTTCTCAATCCCAGTGATAGCATGCAGTTTGGTGTTCATGAAACCCTAGTTGTTTTCCAATTTGTGCATGTCCATGTGTTTCTAGTTCCATATCATAACCTGTAAAGAGGTCACTAAACCCTAGTTCCATCTCATACCTTGTCAACCCTAGTCATAGAATTCAATTTGGTGTTCATGAAACCCTAGTTGTTTTCCAATTTATGGATTTCCATGTGTTTGTAGTTCCATCTCATAACTTGTAAAGAGGTCACTAAACCCTAGCTCCATCTCATCGCGTGTCAACCCTAGTGCTAGCGTTCAATTTGATGTTCATGAAACCCTAATTGTTTTTCGATTTGCGCATGTCCATGTGTTTCTAGTTCGATCTCATAGCTTGTAAAGAGGTCTCTAAACCCTAGTTCCATCTTTGAGCTTGTGAACCCTAGTGACGGCATACAATTTGGTGTTCATGAAACAATAGTTGTTTTCTAATTTGTGCATGTCCATGTGTTTCTAGCTCCATATCATAACTTGTAAAGAGGTCACTAAACCCTAGTTCCATCTCATAACTTGTCAACCCTAATGATAGCATTCAAATTGGTGTTCATGAAACCCTAGTTGTTTTCCAATTTGTGCATGTGATCCATGTGTTGCCAGTTCCCACATAACATGTAAATAGGTCACGAAACCCTATTTCCATCTCATAACTTGATAACCCTAGTCATAGCATTCAATTTGGTGTGCATGAAACCCTAGTTGTTTTCCAAATTATTTATGTCCATGTGTTTCTAGTTCCATCTCATAACTTTTAAAAGGGTCACTAAACCCTAGCTCAATCTCATAACTTGTCAACCCTAGTCATAGAATTCAATTTGTTGTGGACGAAACCCTAGTTATTTTCCAATTTATGTTTGTCCATGTGTTTCAAGTTCCATCTCATAACTTGTGAAGAGGTCACTAAACCCTAGTTCCATCTCATAGCTTTTCAATCGTATTGATAGCATGCAATTTTGTTTTCATGAAACCCTAGTTGTTTTCTAATTTTTGCATGTCCATGTGTTTCTAGTTCCATCTCATAACTTGTAAAGGGGTCAATAAAACCTAGTTCCATTTCCTACCTTGTCAACCCTAGTCATAACAACCAATTTGGTGTTCAGGAAACCTTAGTAGCTTTCCAATTTGTGCATGTCCATGTGTTTCTAGTTCCATCTCATAACTTGTAAAGAGGCCACTAAACCCTTGTTCCATCTCATCGCATGTCAACCCTAGTGAGGGAATTCAATTTAGTGTTCATGAAACCCTAATTTTTTTCCAATTTGTGCATGTCCATGTGTTTCTAGTTCCATCTCATAGCTTGTAAAGAGGTCACTAAACCCTAGTTCCATCGCATAGCTTTTCAACCCTACTGATAGCATGCAATTTGGTGTTCATGAAACCCTAGTTGTTTTCTAATTTGTGCATGTCCATGTGTTTCTAGTTCCATCTCATAACTAGTAAAGAGGTCACTAAACCCTAGTTCCATCTCATAGCTTGTCAATCCTAGTGATAGTATGCAATTTGGTGTTCATGAAACCCTAGTTCTTTTCCAATTTGTGCATGTTCATGTGTTTCTAGTTCCGTCTAATAACTTGTAAAGAGTTCACAAAACCCTTGTTCCATCTCATAAATTTTCAACCCTAGTCATAGGATTTAATTTGGTGTTCATGAAACCCTAGTTATTTTTCAATTTGTACATGTCCTTGTGTTTCTAGTTCCATCTCACAACTTGTAAAGAGGTCACAAAACCCTAGTTCCATCTCATTGCATGTCAACCCTAGTGATAGCATTCAATTTGGTATTCATGAAACCCTAGTTGTTTTCCAATTTGTACATGTCCATGTGTTTCTAGTTCCATCTCATACCTTGTAAAGGGGTCACTAAACCCGACTTCCATCTCATAGCTTGTCAACCCTAGTGATAGCATGCAATTTGGTGTTCATAAAACCCTAGTTGTTTTTCAATTTGTGCATGTCCATGTGTTTCTACTTCCATCTCATAACTTGTAAAGAGGTCACTAAATCCTAGTTCCATCTCATAACTTGTCAACGCTAGTGATAGAATTCAAATTGGTGTTCATGAAACCCTAGTTGTTTTCCAATTTGTACATGTCCATGTGTTTGTAGTTCCATCTCATAACTTGTAAAAGAGGTCACTAAACCCTAGTTGCATCTCATAACTTGGCAACCCTAGTGATAGCATGCAAATTTGTGTTCGTGAAACCCTAGTTGTTTTCTAATTTGTGCATGTCCATGTGTTTCTAGTTCCATCTAATAACTTGTAAAGATGTCACTAAACCCTAGTTGCATCTTATTACTTGTCAACCCTAGTCATAGCATTCAATTTGGTGTTCATGAAACCCTAGTTGTTTTCCAATTTGTGCATGTGCATGTGTTTCTAGTTCCATCTCATAACTTGTAAAGAGGTCACTAAACCCTAGTTTCTTCTCATAAATTGTCAGTCCTAGTGATAGCATACAATTTGGTGTTCACAAAACCCTAGTTGTTTTCCAATTTGTGAATGTCCATGTGTTTCTAGTCCCATCTCATAACTTTTAAAGAGGTCACTAAACCCTAGTTCCATATCATATCTTGTCAACCCTAGTCATACCATTCAATTTGGTGTTCATCAAACCCTAGTTGTTTTCCAATTTGTGCATGTCCATGTGTTTCTAGTTCCATCTCAGAACTTGTAAAGAGGTCACTAAACCCTAGTTCCATCTCATAGTGTGTCAACCCTAGTGATAGCATTCAATTTGGTGTTCATGAAACCTTAGTTGTTTTCCAATTTTTTCATGTGGATGTGTTTCTAGTTCCATTTCATAACTTGTAAAGAGGTCACTAAACCCTAGTTCCATCTCATAACTTGTCAACCCTAGTGATAGCATGCAAATTGGTGTTCATGAAACCCTAGTTGTTTTCCAATTTGTGCATATCCATTTGTTTCTAGTTCCATCTCATAACTTATAAAGAGGTCGCTAAACCCTAGTTCCATCTCATACTGTGTCAACCCTAGTGATAGTAATCAATTTGGTGTTCATGAAACCCTAGTTATTTTCCAATTTGTACATGTCCATAAGTTTCTAGTTCCATCTCATAACTTGTAAAGAGGTCACCAAACACTAGTTCCATCTCATCGCGTGTCAACCCTAGTGAGAGCATTCAATTTGGTGTTCATGAAACCCTAATTGTTTTCAGATTTGTGCATGTCCATGTGTTTCTAGTTCCATCTCATAGCTTGTAAAGAGGACACTAAACCCTAGTTCCATCTCAGATCTTGTCAACCCTAGTGATCGCATGCAATTTGGTGTTCATGAAACCCTAGTTGTTTTCTAAATTGTGCAGGTCCATGCATTTCTAGTTCCATCTCATAACTTGTAAAGAGGTCACTAAGCCCTAGTTCCATCTCATAGCTTCTGAATCCTAGTGATAGCATGCAATTTGGTGTTCATGAAGCACTAGTTGTTTTCCAAATTGTACATGTTCATGTGTTTCTAGTTCCATCTCATAGTGTGTAAAGAGGTCACTAAACCCTAGTTCCATCTCATAGCTTGCCAACCCTAGTGATAGCATGGAATTTGGTGTTCAAGAAACCCTACTTGTTTTCTAATTTGTGCATGTCCATTTGTTTATAGTTCCATCTCATAACTTGTCAACCCTAATGATAGCATGCAAATTGGTGTTCATGAAACCCTAGTTGTTTTCCAATTTGTGCATGTGATCCATGTGTTTCTAGTTCCCTCATAACTTGTAAATAGGTCATGAAACCCTATTTCCATCTCATAACTTGATAACCCTAGTCATAGCATTCAATTTGGTGTTCATGAAACCCTACTTGTTTTCCAAATTGTCCATGTCCACGTGTTTCTAGTTCCATCTCGTAACTTTTAAAAGGGCCACTAAACCCTAGTTCAATCTCATAAATTGTCAACCCTAGTCATATCATTCAATTTGTTGTTCATGAAACCCTAGTTATTTTCCAATTTTTGCTTGTCCATGTGTTTCAAGTTCCATCTCATAACTTGTAAAGAGGTCAGTAAACCCTAGTTCCATCTCATAGCTTTTCAATCGTAGTGATAGCATGGAATTTGGTTTTCATGAAACCCTAGTTGTTTTCCAATTTGTGCATGTCCATGTGTTTCTACTTCCATCTCATAACTTGTAAAGAGGTCACTAAACCCTAGTTCCATTTCCTACCATGTCAACCGTATTCATAACATTCAATTTGGTGTTCATGAAACCCTAGTTGTTTTCCAATTTGTGCATGTCCATCTGTTTCTAGTTCCATCTCATAACTTGTAAAGAGGTCACTAAACACTAGTTTCATCTCATCGCGTGTCAACCCTAGTGAGGGCATTCAATTTGGTGTTCATGAAACCCTAATTGTTTTCCAATTTGTGCAGGTCCATGTATTTCTAGTTCCATCTCATAGCTTGTAAAGAGGTCACTAAACCCTATTTTCATTGCATAACTTTTCAATCCTAGTTATAGAATGCAATTTGGTGTTCATGAAACCCTAGTTGTTTTCTAATTTTTGCATGTCCATGTGTTTCTAGTTCCATCTCATAACTTGTGAAGAGGTCACTAAACCTTAGTTCCATAACATAGCTTCTCAATCCTAGTGATAGTATGCAATTTGGTGTTCATGAAACCCTAGTTCTTTTCCAATTTGTGCATGTTCGTGTGTTTCTAGTTCCATCTAATAATTTGTAAAGAGGTCACGAAACCCTAGTTCCGTCTCATACATTTTCAACCCTAGTCATAGAATTAATTTGTTGTTCATGAAACCCTAGTTATTTTCCAATTTGTGCATGTCCATGTGTTTCTAGTTCCATCTCATAACTTGTAAAGACAACACAAAACCCTAGTTCCATCTCATAGCATGTCAACCCTAGTGATAGCATTCAATTTGGTGTTCATGAAACCCTAGTTGTTTTCCAATTTCTACATGTCCATGTGTTTCTAGTTCCATCTCATAACTTGAAAAGAGGTCACTAAACCCTAGTTCCATCTCATAGCTTGTCAATCCTAGTGATAACATGCAATTGGTGTTCATGAAACCCTAGTTATTTTCCAATTTGTGCATGTCCATGTCTTTCTATTTCCATCTCATAACTTGTAAAGAGGTCACTAAACCCTAGTTCCATATCATAACTTGTCAACCCTCGTGATAGAATTCAAATTGGTGTTCACGAAACCCTAGTTTTTTTCCAATTTGTACATGTCCATGTGTTTTTAGTTCCATCTCATAACTTGTAAAGAGGTCTCTAAACCCTAGTTCCATCTCATAACTTGGCAACCCTAGTGATAGCATGCAAAATTGTGTTCGTGAAACCCTAGTTGTTTTCCAATTTGTGCATGTCCATGTGTTTCTAGTTCCATCTCATAAATTGTAAAGATGTCACTAAACCCTAGTTCCATATCCTCCCTTTTCAACCCTAGTCATAGCATTCAATTTTAGGGTCATGAAAACCTAGTTGTTTTCCAATTTGTGCATGTCCATGTGTTTCTAGTTCCATCTAATAACTTATAAAGAGGTCACTAAACCCTAGTTGCATCTCATAACTTGTCAACCCTAGTCATAGCATTCAATTTTGTGTTCATGAAATCCTAGTTGTTTTCCAATTTGTGCATGTCCATTTGTTTCTAGTTCCATCTCATAACTTGTAAAGAGGTCACTAAACCCTAGTTGCATCTCATAACTTGTCAGTCCTAGTGATAGCATGCAATTTGGTGTTCATGAAACCCTAGTTGTTTTCCAATTTGTGCATGTCTGTGTATTTCTAGTTCAATCTCATAACTGGTAAATAGGTCACTAAACCCTAGTTCCATATCATACCTTGTCAACCCTTGTCATAGCATTCAATTTGGTGTTCATCAAACCCTAGTTGTTTTCCAATTTGTGCATGTTCATGTGTTTCTAGTTCCATGTGAGAACTTGTAAAGAGGTCACTAAACCCTAGTTCCATCTCATAGTGTGTCAACCCTAGTGATAGCATTCAATTTGGTGTTCATGAAACCCTAGTTGTTTTCCAATTTGTGCATGTGCATGTGTTTCTAGTTCCATTTCATAACTTGTAAAGAGGTCACTAAACCCTAGTTCCATCTCATAACTTGTCAACCCTAGCGATAGCATGCAAATTAGTGCTCATGAAACCCTAGTTTTTTTCCAATTTGTGCATATTAAATTTGTTTCTAGTTCCATCTCATAACTTGTAAAGAGGTCACTAAACCCTAGTTTCATCTCATATCGTGTCAACCCTAGTGATAGTATTCAATTTGGTGTTAATGAAACCCTAGTTGTTTTCCAATTTGTAAAGAGGTCACCAAACCCTAGTTCCATCTCATAGCTTGTCAACCCTAGTGATAGCATGAAATTTGGTGTTCATGAAAATGTAGTTGATTGCCAATTTGTGCATGTCCATGTGTTTCTAGTTCCATCTCATAACTTGTAAAGAGGTCACCAAACCCTAGTTCCATCTCATAGCTTGTCAACCCTATTGATAGCATACAATTTGGTGTTCATGAAAATGTAGTTGTTTTCCAATTTGTGCATGTCCATGTGTTTCTAGTTCCATGTCATTACTTGTATAGAGGTCACTAAACCCTAGTTCCATCACATAGCTTGTCAACCCTAGTGATAGCATTCAATTTGATGTTCATGAAAACCTAGTTCGTTTTCCAATTTGTACATGTCCATGTGTTTCTAGTTCCATCTCATAACTTGTAAAGAGGTCACTAAACCCTAGTTCTATGTCATAACTTGTCAACCCTAGTGAGAGCATGCAAATTGGTGTTCATGAAACCCTAGTTGTTTTCCAATTTGTGCATGTACATGTGTTTCTAGTTCCACAACATAACTTGTAAAGAGGTCGTGAAACCCTAGTTCCATCTCATACCTTGTCAACCCTAGTCATAGCACTCAATTTGGTTTTCATGAAACCCTAGTTGTTTTCCAATTTGTGCAGTTCCATGTGTTTCTAGTTCTATCTCATAAGTTGTAAAGAGGTCACTAAACCTTAGTTCCATCTCATAGGTTGTCAACCCTAGTGATAGAATGCAAATTGGTGTTCATGAAAACCTAGTTGTTTTCCAATTTGTACATGTCCATGTGTTTCTAGTTCCATCTCGTAACTTGTAAAGAGGTCACTAAACCCTAGTTCCATTTCAGAGCTTGTAAACCCTAGTCATAGCATTCAATTTGGTGTTCATGAAACCCTAGTTATTTTCCAATTTGTGGATCTGCATGTGTTTCTAGTTCCATCTCATAACTTGTAAAGAGGTCACTATACCCTAGTTTCATCTCATAGCTTGTCAACCCTAGTGATAGCATGCAATTTGGTGTTCATGAAACCCTAGTTGTTTTCCACTTTTAAATACATGTCCATGTGTTTCTAGTTCCATCTCATAACTTGTAAAGAGGTTAGTAAACCCTAGTTCCATCTCATAACTTATCAACCCTAGTGATAGCATTTAATTTGGTTTTCATTAGGCTAAAAACATCAAAAAATGTAAATTTCAACAACTTGAGAGCATGTTATTTTCTGATTTCTATTTGTTGGTGTCTAAAGACACCGTTCTTGATGCCTGCAATGTGCCATAGATGGTGTTGGTATGCTACACACCCGAAAGGATAGACATTAGTAACATCATAAGAAAAAAAAGAAAACCCAATGAAAATGTGCAAACATGATTTATAGATAACTCACCTGAAGTTGTAAGCTCATGTTTATAGTGTTCAGTTTCCTCTAAATAATATTATCTCTGTGAATGGTATCGGTCATTCACAGGTTTATTACATTGGGAATAAACTAAGGCTAAATAATTGGCATTGTGCTTCAACATTCACTTTAAAGGTTAAATAACGCACTTGACAATGCATTTAGACAAGTAGGCCATCTTGATCATCTTTGGTGTCAATGTTGTCCATCAATATTTCGTGCTCTAGATGAGGTAGCAAGTATCATACATGTGACCTATTTTTGTGACCAAGTGTGCGCAACTTGATGTTTATACCAACTACTAGGTTAGTGAAGTGGTATACAATAGCTTCTGGTCTATAATCCTGATATACATACCCAGTCTTCCTTTTTTGTTGTGCTATAAGTGTCAAGTACTCCCCTTTTATAACCATCGAGCCAGTTAGGAATTCAATATTTTCATCATTTGTAACAGGTCTGAGAATGGGTTGTTTCCCCTCTAAGAAACGTGCCAACCAATAGTCAGAACCCCATTCATTTTTTTTGGGGGAAACCACTACATATATTTGACCTGTGAAAGGAAATAGGTCGAGTTAAAAATACATTTTTTAAATAAGGTCTTACATTTCTAATCTGTACATAAATTAAATTCTACATAGGTCTAGTAAACAATACATAAATACATTTTCTTATTTAGGTACTACTCATGTACATGCTTGTATGAGATCCAATATGTGATCATAGTCTATGGAAATATGTGTTTGGTCATATTCCAAATGGTCTATTTCATTAACCCTGTTGAAATTGGTGCCAAGTGTCACTCAATTCCATGTATCAACGATATCTATATACTCACAATCATCCCATTCATCGATGCTACAAGAACTGCAAAAGCAAGCCTTCAATCTTGTTCAAATATGTAGAGCCGAGTTGTCTCAGTTTCTAATTGAATGAAACTATCAAGTTCCATGAACTGTGTTCACCCGATGTGTTTTGGATCGGTCCACATTTGTCCCCTCCCAGAGTATTCTCTGCACCAAGTGTTTCCTTGTTGCTTGTTCTCCCATGATAGATGCACACCATTTCACTATAGATGTAGCGTCTCGAAGGGGAGCACCTGTAAACTTCATCCCTTCCCTTCGAAGGGCAGTTTTTATACATGCACCAGCACCATCGTGCTCTCCTTTTCCATGACTAGTTTCAAAGTAGTTCCATACATGTGGCATCTTGTATTCTATGTGAAACAAACACAACCATTCAAATACACGTGCATTCTTGAACTGTCCAGCACAACCATTTGACCAAATGAAATGGAGATAAAATGGTATATCCATAGCTATCACATGATCATAGAATAATTTAAAGCAATGTTGCACATAATGGATGTCATGGGTCCAGTCGTCACTTGTGTAGAAGTGACTTTCTTTCAGTATCACATGTTTCTCTTCATTGCTATCTGGCCCATGTCGATACGTGATATGCACCATTATGCTCACCTGCTCTGAGTTATAGTATTAACTTTGTATTTCATTTTGTGGTTGTAGGGTGTAATTTTCTGCAAATTCAACCAATGATAATATTGTTCTGAGAGGGAAGGTGTCCCAACATATTCTGAATTGCTCATCTTGTCACCGCGCCATATCGACATGTTGAATGTACTATTGGATCTTTCCATGAAACTCTGAAATAAAATCACATACTTGCACCTGGTATAAAAAATAAACAGTGTTATAAAAAAACATACAAAGATGTGTACATGAATATTAATATGTCAATATTCAACAATTTACCTGTGAAGTCACCAATTTAATCTTCCTGCTTTGTTTCCCACCATGTAGCTGATATGTCTCATACTGATAGTTCTGCTTCTCGACAATTGCATTCTCGAATGCTTGATCTTCACGTTCATGGATGCAATCAGACCATAATCATAGCCCACCACAATTGTTGCAAGAATTGTCTACACATTGTTTAAAGTAATGTGCCTGCCCATCTTGCCTCGGACACATTATGCTATGGATGAAATCTCTGGATGACATTGTCGGTACTGTACTTGAGCATTCCTACACATGGTTAGGATGCAAAAAATGACGTATATGTGCAAATGTATGGTAATATAGGTCAAAATCTATGTGTTATCTACAACAACAAGTGTTCCAGATGGTATTGATTCTAACATACCAAGGCTTTCATTTTTCAAAAGATCTTTGCTCGAGCCTTAGCTCTACATGGGAAACTTTAAACATCTCGAACAGTTGAGTTTGTGTCATGTCAAGATAATGTTTAACCTAAAGTTCATTGTTTCTAGAAGCCCTATGATGCTTTAACACATCCTTCTTGTTAGAAGAAGGCCTAGTGTTATTGTACGAAAACATGTGCACTAGGCTCTTCACTGCTTCGACTACCTTCATGTCTTTGCGGGGAAACCTACAGCTAAATGCTTATAATTTTTCCATTTGTCCTTCTACATCAAGGTTGTCTCTTCTTATTGAATATTTTTTAAGTGTCTTTGGATGTAAAGGCACAATTTGTGATGTGCATTTAAGTAAACGACGTTGTCTTCTGGATCTACATATAATTGATTCAGTCAACACACAGCGAGCTAAATTACAGTCCTATGAACGAGTTCTTTTACCAATCGATGTGAATGCAGTACCAAGAGATTTAACAATGTGATTACTAGATTCGATATTCTTCATTGTTCTTATGCCTAAATTTCTTCTAACAGTTGCCATATTTCTAGATTTAAGCAAAGCTAAAAACAATTGGCATTTACCGGCTTCGGATTTGTTATCAAAATATTGTTTCATTATTTGAGAACAATGACGAAGGATAGTGCATTTAGCCACCTTACCTTCCATGGAAGTCAATTCACTCTCGTCCACTTATATGCATTTAGGAGTTCTCTTTGGTTTTGATGCGAAATTTCTTGTCGTTTGAAATGCAGGCCCTGATGTTTACATCCACTACAGGCTCACAACTTCGATTAGGAGAATGAACTACCGGCCATGGTTGTTGCCGAGTCACATTTGCATCGGGAGTAACATAATTATTGAACTCTTCACAAGATTGTCAGTTTACTAATGGATCAATAATATCATCTTCTGTATAACCAACTTCCTTTAATGTTGCATTATCTTCCTCAGCCTCTATGTTAGGTATATGTTGAGGGGGAATGGGAACTATTTGCTCATCTAATGAATGCCGACGATTTCTTGAATCTTCCCTCTTTTTTTCTTTTTTATTTTCAGCTTCTTCCGGTGTAAGCACCTTCCTCGCTAACTTTTGACCTATATTACGTACATTCCCCATTGAAATCCACCCAAACTTCTACAAAACCTATGGAATTATGTAAGTAATGATTAAATTGCATGATGAATAGTTCTCTGTGTGCAGGTTCAGAAGAATTATGTCTTTTGCTACAGTAAACCTGTCCCACAGCACACAACCCAACATTTTTTTATATAACACATATCACATATGTGATATAATGCATGTTCGTTTTACGCATATGCGATTTAGTGCTCACTAAATATGCAACTTGATTGATCTATGCTTATCAAATATTACAATATTAAATATCATATGCATATCAAAATTGGATTGAAATATGTTAAACTTCTAAAACCTTACAATGGACCACATACCAATGGTTAAGACCTCCAAATCTATCCTTGGACCATGGTAGTGTCTATGATGACGATGATGATGATGATCACGAATAGTATGACTATAACGACAATGATTATGATGATGATTATGAAGATGATGATGACAATGATGGTGATTATAATGATGAGGATGAGGATGAGGATGAGGATGATGATGATGACGACGATGATGATGACGATGATGATGATGATGACGACGATGATGATGAAGAATAATGGTGATGAGGAGGAGGAGGAGGAGGATGACTATGATGATGATGAGGATGAGGATGAAGATGGTGATGATGATGATGATGAGGATGATGAGGGTGATGACGATGACGATGATGATGAACAATGATGGTGATGATGAGGAGGAGGATGATGACCATGATGTTGAGGATGAGGATGAGGGTGATGATGATGAGGAGGAGGAGGAGGATGAGGATGAGGATGATGATAATGGTGATGGTGATGATGATGAGGAGGAGGATGGTGGTGATGATGATGACGATGAGGAGGATGATGGTGATGATGATGGTGATGATGACATTGATGACGTTGACGATGAACAATGATGGTGATTATGATGATGACGAGGATGATGACCATGATGATGATGACGAGGATGATGGTGATGATGATGACGATGAGGAGGAGGAGGAGGAGGAGGAGGAGGATGACTATGATGATGATGATGATGATGACCATGATGATGATGAGGATGGTGATGATGATGACGATGATGACGATGATAATGAACAATGATGGTGATGATGAGGAGGATGATGACTATGATGATGATAATGAGGATGAGGGTGATGATGATGATGATGATGATGACAATGATGATGACGATGATGATAATCAATGATGGCGATGAGGAGGAGGAGGAGGATGACAACGACGATAATGATAAAAAATGATGGTGATGATGAAGAGGAGGAGGAGGATGACCATGATAATGATGATGAGGATGATGGTGATGATGATGATGATTATGAGGATAATGTTGATGATGATGATGACGATGATGATGAACAATGATGGTGATGATGAGGAGGAGGAGGAAGATGACCATCATGATGATGACGAGGACGATGGTTATGATGATGATGATGATAATGATGAACAATGATGGTGATGATGAGGAGGAGGAGGATGATGACTATGATGATGATGATGAGGGTGATGATGATGATGATGATGATGACCATGATGATGATGATGAGGATGAGGATGAGGATGATGGTGATGATGATGATGATGATGACGATGATGACAATGATGATAATGATGATGAACAATGTTGGTAATGATGATGAGGAGGAGGATGATGACTATGATGATGATGATGAGAATGAGGGTGATGATGATGATGATGATGATGACCATGATGATGATGAGGATGATGATGGTGATGATGTTGTTGATGATGATGATGAGGATGATAATGACAATGACGATGACGATGATGATGAACAATGATGGTGATGAGGAGGAGGAGGATTATGACTATGATGCTGATGAGGACGATGGTGATGATGATGATGACGATGGCGATGACGATGATGATGAACAATGATGGTGATGAGGATGATGGTGATGATGATGGTGATGAGGATAATGATGATAATGACAATGATAAACAATGATGGTGATGATGATGATGAGGAGGAGGACGAGGATGATGATGATGACGACGATGATGAGGAATAATGATCACGATGA
Source organism: Pseudotsuga menziesii (assembly GCA_001517045.1). Classification (NCBI taxonomy): domain Eukaryota; kingdom Viridiplantae; phylum Streptophyta; class Pinopsida; order Pinales; family Pinaceae; genus Pseudotsuga; species Pseudotsuga menziesii. Next base: position 134,429 of record LPNX010001159.1, on the reverse strand, counting down.
TGATAGGTTCAGTTGAAAATTTTCTTTGATTTTATTTTCAAGCATTTGCAATGCAATGGTGATGATGAACAATGATGATGAGGAGGAGGAGGAGGATGACAATGATTATGATGAGGATGATGACTATGATGATGATGAGGATGATAATGATGATGATGATGATCGCGATGATGATGATGATGAACAATGATGATGATGATGATGATCACGATGATGATGATGATGATCATGATCATGATGACTATGGCTATGGTGATAATCATGATGATGATGACAATGATAATAATGAGATTTCACCTGCTTAATATAAATACTAATTACTAAATCTTGAAAACCATTGAAATTTTAACACATATAAACATCCATTACACTGATGGCCACACACTTGTTTGAAGACTCCTGGTACCAGATGATTTGTTCTACTCTATTGACCGTACATTTGCAGACATCGATGAACAATCGTCCACCCATCATATCTCTCCATTAAGAATTTGGGGTAGCACGGTCCGTCAAAAGTATGCCGAGTGGGTACTTGTTGGAAATTCCGCATCGAACGAGCTCTCCCGATCGAAGTTTGAGTAAAAACACGGGGAGATATGTCGAAAATACAAACAAAAAAATAGTTTTTTTCTTTTCTTCCTCCAAAATTAATAACTAATATTTTATTATTTTAACTATTATTTTATTAATTTTTTTTAGGACGCCCATTTTGAGTTGAAATTTCCTCTAATGAAAGAAGTCCATGATTTTGCATCAGCCCTTAAATATTTAACAATAAAACACATTTAACATCTACAAATAGTCCCGATTCTACAACTAGCTTCCTTGTTAGTGTCAAGTTTGAGTTTGAGGACATTGCCACTAAATGTTTCTGGTTTCACATAAAAATATATAAATTTCAAAATCATATTTATAATGAATGATCATCTATGTTTTATACACAAAAGAGTTCTATATCATTTGTGCATTGCTCTAAATAACAAAGTAGATTACTAAAAATTATACACATGTAAGCTCGTTTGGAATTAGAAATTGCTCGAAATACAATTTTAAAAAAATAACAGTAAAATTTAAAAATATGGTAGCTGACATATGGAATTTTAAAAAAATCGTTTAACAGGATTCAAATTTGAAGCATAAAACGGCATAACAATCGTTCAGGGCCTATTTTATCGTTCATAAGAGGTCATAACAATTTTAGCCATGCAAAATTATGCAGTGCCAGAATACAATTCCCGCGGGTGGCAGAATTATGCAGTTAAAATCACTCGCTGTGACGGCTCTGGCTGGATATATATGTGTTCTATGGCTTCAAGAGGGCACTTTCACCGGATTACAGATCTCAGTCCGCACCTATGAAGCAGCAGCAGCATCAGAAGCTTGCAGGAAGAATCTCTCCGAATGAATCCCAAGGATAAGTTGCACTGTTCAGACAAACGAGGTGCAATATCTGTTCTCCAACTAATCAGGCGTTTCCAACAAGATCGCATTAGTTGTGTAAGGATTCGTGCTGGTCAGTCTGCAATCGCCCTGAATATCCACATTCCCATTAGATTTGCTCATCAAGAAATAGAGATAGTTTAGCAAAATCTGATACTCCAAATTGTTGAATAGAGCCTGCAAGTGGTACCTCTCTTTTCGCTTTTCAAGAAAACGTTTCAGCGACTGTTTCCTCGCCATGGGTACTCCTACAGTTTTTCTCAATTTAGCCGAAATAAAATAGAACCGACAGGAACCAATAGAATGATAGCTTTGCGACATAAAATGAGTTTAATTGTGCGGCTTACCAGAATTCAATTCGCAAACTGTTTTCTGCTGCTCAGCTAGTCCAGTAAATGTTTCTGTTGGTCCTGCCACGGATATGAATTTACTGGTTGAAGGCCCAGAAGTATTAGTAAGAGATGAATTCGCCTTACAATTAGAAACCGCATTTCTGGCTAGATTGATGATCTCTTGAGCCTACAGGTGAATATACTTGGTAGACTAAGTTAATGTTTAAAGGATTTGTACAACTATTTCGGTGGATTTTTGGTAAAAAAATTTCGCAATATTGATGGTTGAATTCATTCTACACAACAGTATTGATAGCTGAATTCATGTAATCAAAATTACCATTCTAATATCTAAAATTTCAATTTTAACAATTTTGTCCGTCAAAATTGCTATTTCAACTATTTTATCCATCATTTAAATTTTAACAATTTTGTCCATCATCGAAATTTTAACAATTTTATCTATCCGAAAAGTTGCAAATTGTAAACATGGGAGTGAGCTAAACTCTAGATTATATGCACCATTTTTTAAATTTCAACTATTTTATCCATCATTTAAATTTTAACAATTTTGTCCATCATCGAAATTTTAACAATTTTATCTATCCGAAAAGTTGCAAATTGTGAACATGGGAGTGAGCTAAACTCTAGATTATATGCACCATTTTTTAAACTAATATTCTAACAAAAAGAATTTGGCAAGAATTATTGAAACTGTAGTTTCTAGTTTGTTGAAATTGCATAATCAAGTTTTTTTTAATGATTAGTTTCAATTTGTTGAAATTACATAATGAAAATGTCCTAAAGATTATGAAAAAAACTAAATCCATTTTTTATTTCAAAATTATAATTTCAACTACCGAAATCATAATTTCAACAAAAATTCCTTTCACAATTTCCAACAAATTTAATAAACAAAAATGCAAATATAATAAAGTTTAGCTCTGTTGGAAAATGTAATTACTCGTAGATCTGTACCTGACTCTCAATTGACTCTGTCAGAGTCCGTACAAGTCAAGATCTTGTCTGTCAGTCTGACAAGAAGGAAGAGTCCACGGTTCAGCAATGTAAACCAGTTGAATTTATTTCTGAAGCTAAGTTGTTAGGTAGATAGTTATTACAGTCTTTAATCGTGAGTCAGTCGACCCATGTAGAAGCAATCTTCAGGTTGCCTATAAATAGAAGAAGCAAATTGTAAATTAGTTTACAGACACAAGAGACAATATACACTGAAGGAACTCAAGGTGAGAAAGAGGAGTCGAAGCTCAAGCTTCTATGTAAGTGATTCAGTCAAAAAGCTGAAGCTCTGTAGAGCGACAAGTCTTGACCGACCAGTTTGTAATCGACAAGTTTGTAATACGTTGTTATTTCCGCATAGTTAAATATATGAAATAGTTTATGGTTGAATGCATGATTATTTGGACGCACATATTTCCAGATTTACTTCTGTAAATGTCTTTTACAATTATTGTTAAGTGAAAGATAAAAAAACCCATAAAATTTTCACCGCATGAAAGTTCCAGGTTTTACGGCACATTGGTTGACTCAAGTCTTCCTACATATTTGGACATATGTTTTATAAGTTCTTTGGATTTGTTAATGTGTCCATTTTTACTTCATCTTACTCACAGGTAAAAAGCATTTGTAATTTCTTAAGTCTTTAGACTAAGAAACATACTCTGTAGATTTCGACCAAAGTGAACAGACTTGAGTGGTCAGTTGAGTCATCCGAGTGAGGTGAGCCGACTTGGTCGAAGAGAAGAGGTCAATCGACTTGGTCGAAGAGAAGAAGTCAGTTGACTTGGTCGAAATGGCAATTATCGACTGAGCCCTAAACTCAAGTTTAGTCGGCTTGGTTTTGACTATCTGGTATTAGAGTCAGTTTGATATCATAGCTAGGTTATATCAGAGCAAGGTTTTATATCAGCCCAAGATTTAGGAAAGATATCTTGTCTTAAAAGGTGGAAATTAATTTTCTAAGGAAAGTTAATTAAAAATTAAAATGGCTTCCACTTCTCGTTCATTGCAAACTCCAATCTTTACAGGAAAGAATTATAAATATTGGTCTTTAACAATGAAGGCTTTATTCAGAGGTCAAGATGTCTGAGAGATCGTCCAGCATGGTTATGCAGAACCAGCAAACATGACAGCATATAAAAATCTCACACAAGCTGAGAAAGATGTCTTGAGAGAACAGAGGAAGAAATATGGAAAAGCTCTATTCTACATACATCAAGCTATGCATGAGAGCATACTCCCAAGAATAGCAGCAAAGACTAATGCTAAGGAAGCATGGGATACATTGGAGACTTCCTATCAAGGTTTGGATAAGGTAAAGACATCCAACAGATTTTGAGAAGAGATTTTGTATCTTTGTCCATGAAAGATTCAGAAAATGTAGACACATTCTACACCAGATTTGTTGGGTTGATAAACCAACTGAAATATCATGGAGAACCCATAGCAGACTAAAGGGTTGTTGAAACAATTCTCAGAAGTCTTCCCCCAAGACAGTGAAAATTTGGTTGTGACCTTAGAGGAACACATGGACATGACGACATTTACCATTGATGAGTTGCAAGCTTCACTCATCAATCATGAGCACAGACTCAGCAGGACACAGACATCATTGGAAGGTGCATTTGTAGCACGGTCATCCATAAGTCATGGTAGAGGCAGGGGGAGAAACAACTTCAGAGGCAGAGGAACAAGTTCTTCAAGAGGAGGACGAGGCAGAAGTCCTGCAAATGTCAGTGGCAGAGGAGATAACCAGAAACCAAGTCAGCCAAGTGGCCAGAGGTTTGATAAATAAAAAATTCAATGTCATTACTGTAAGAAGTTTGGTCATTATGCATATGAATGCAGGAAGAAACAATATGACCAAGGAAGGCAAAGCCCAATTCAGTCGACTAGCACCAACACTTCAACAAGCGCAATGTTAATGGCATCGACATCTCCACTTGAATGCAATGCTGTTCAAGAAAGTTCACATGACATATGGTACTTAGATTCAGGATGCAGCAACCACATGACTCGTAATTTGAATATGTTTTCTAGTCTAGACACTTCAGTTAAAACTGATGTTACACTTGGAAACAATGTCCAAGTTACTGTCTTAGGAAAAGACACTGTTGATATTCTAACCAAACAGGGGGAGAGTAAGTATATCCCTGATATCTATCATGTCGAAGGTATGAAACATAATTTGTTAAGCATTGGACAGTTGTTACAAAAAGGCTGTAGAGTCTACATGGAATATGAACACTGTGTGATCAAAGACAAGCGTCTAAGTGACCAACTGATAGAAAAAGTGCCAATGACAAGCAACCGCTTGTTTCAGTTGAGAATAGTTCATGACATAAAATGGAAGACAAAGACAGGAGCTGCATTCAAGGCAGAAAGTGAAGAAACAGTCGAGCTCCTCGACAAGAGAGAAAATTGCAGCGCTAATTTGCAAGCTGCATTTCAGATGAAAGTTTAGGATGAATCTTGGTTGTGGCATTTTAGATTTGGACATCTGAATTTTGGTGGGATGAAGCTACTGCACAAAAAGAATATGGTGAAGGGATTACCATTGATCGATAGACTAGAGAGGGTTTTTGAAGGATGCATTTTTGGCAATCAGCACAGAGAGACTTTTCCAGTCGAAAATTCCTATAGAGCATGCACACTACTTGAAATTGTGCACTCTGACATTCGTGGTCCAATGTAGACATCATCCATTGGTGGCTGCAAGTATTTTCTAACTTTTATTGATGACTACTCAAGAAAGACATGGGTATATTTCCTGAAACATAAATCTGATGCATTTGGTTATTTTCAGCAGTTCAAGGCACTCGTGGAGAACTAGAGTGGTCATCGCATCAAGATTTTAAGGACCGACAGAGGAGGTGAATATGTTTCAAATGAATTTCTAAATTTTTGCAAGACCCATGACATACAGAAACAATTCATTGCACAGTATACACCTCAGCAGAATGGTATAGCCGAAATAAAGAACATAACCATCATGGAGATGGCTCATAGCATGTTGGCAGCCAAGCATTTGCCAAATGAGTATTGGGGTGAAGCAGTCGCAACTATTGTATACATTATGAACCAGTGTCCGACAAAGAGTGTGAAGCACAAAGTTCCCCAAGAAGCATGGACAGGTATGAATCATAGTGTTTCAAATTTAAAATATTTTTTGGTTGTGTTGCATATGCTCATATTCCAGATGAGCTCAGAAGGAAGCTAGACAAGAAGGGACAAAAATGTATTTTTGTCGGCTATTCAGAAGACACAAAAGCATACAAGTTGTATGATCCTGTCACAAAGAAAGCAATAATCAGTCGGGATGTTCAATTTGTCCACGGGGTCTTCACTTAGTGAAACCATGTCATAGTGCCTTCATTCATGGGATATTAAATAATACCCCTATTTTCATTAGATATTGATAATTACTTACAAAAATCATTTTGTTGAGCCCCCTCCCAATACATATTTCCAATTTTAAAACCCTTATTTTTACAATATATTCCTTATTTTTACTAAAAACTCATTTTTATACCCCCCAATACCTATAGCCCCCCCATGCCCTATTCCATGCCCCCATATACCTACAATATATTGAACTTATTTTTCACAATTAAAAACCTCCCAATATGAATGAACATGATAGGATATTTCTCAAAAAGGTGAATACCCCATGAATTTGTCAAGAATGAATCATGGGATGGAACCATCGACATAAATTTCAAGATTGTGTCGAACATCGACAATGATGATATGGAAGAGGAAGTGGTTCAAATACCACATGTAAGTCAACCGGTCGAAGCATCGTCGACTCCCATGACACCAAGACATGGTTCAGCACAAGGACCATTGACACAAGTAGCAGCTCAAGCTACACCGACAAGTACACAAAGAGGACAACAGACTCCATCAAGCATTTCATCTAGGTCGACATCGACAGAACCGGTGAAGACAAGAAGTCTGCAAGAGATATATGAAGCTGGTACACCTAATTCATTCTCTCTCTCTTTGCATTATTTTCTCCTATATATGATCCACTAACATTTGAAGAGGTTGTTGAAGAAGAAGTATGGGCACAAGCCATGGATGAAGAAATAGAATGCATTGAGAAGAACCATACATGGGAATTAGTTGATGTACCAAAAGACAAAGATGTAATTAGTGTCAAGTGGATTTAAAAGACAAAGAAAGATGCTGATGGGAATGTGCAAAAGCACAAAGCAAGAATGGTAGCAAGAGGGTTCACACAACAACCTGGCATAGACTTCATTGAAACATTTGCACCTGTTGCACGCATGGATATAGTTAGAATAGTTTTGGCCATTGCTGCACAAAACAAATGGCATGTTCATCAAATGGATGTCAAGTCGGAATTCTTAAATGGCTATCTAGAAGAGAAAGTATATGTGGAACAACCACAAGGGTATGAAGTTCCAAGTCAAGAGCATAATATGTATAGGCTGAAAAATGCACTATGTGGTTTGAAGCAAGCTCCTAGAGCTTGGTACAGTCAGATTGATTCCTATCTCATTGAAAATGGATTTCACAAAAGTGAAAGTGAACCGACTTTGTACACCAAAGTTGATGAGCAAGTTAAGATGTTAATTGTCTGCTTGTATGCAGATGATTTAATATTTACTGGTGATTATGGCATAGCAAATTTTAAAACAGTCATGGAAAGTGAATTTGAAGTGACTGATTTGGGGCTTATGAATTTTTTTCTGGGAATTGAAGTTCAGCAGTATGAAAGTGGTATTTTTATATCACAGACAAATTATGCAAGTGAAGTTTTAAAAATATTTAACATGTCTAATTGCAAGATAGCCCCAACACCAGTGATAACAGGTTTAAAATTGAGCAATGATGATGAAGGATCCACTGTCGATCCTACGTTGTTCAAAAGGCTAGTTGGCAGCCTTATGTATTTGACAACAGCAAGACCAGACATTATGTATGGAGTAAGTCTGATCTCAAGGTTCATGGAGTCACCAAAAGACTCACATTGGCAAGCAGGTAAAAGAATTCTAAGGTATGTAAGTGGCACAAAAGACCTTGGTATTATGTATTCAACCTCAGAAAATTTTAAACTCATTGGTTACACTGATAGTGACAATGGAGGCTACATAGATGACAGGAAAAGTACATCTAGGTACACATTTTATTTTGGTACAGGTGTTGTTTCATGGGCTTCAAACTTAACAGCCCATAGTAACTCTATCTTTAGCTGAATCAGAGTATGTTGCAGCGACAAGTGCTGCATGTCAAGCTGTCTGGATGAGAAGAGTCTTAAAATACTTGTCATAGAACCATCAAGAACCGACCACCATCTTCTGCGACAACAATTCAGCCATAGCATTATCAAAGAATCATGTGTTTCATAAGAAAACCAAGCACATCGACACAAGATTTCATTTTATAAGAGAGTTGGTAAATGATAAGGAAATTTGTTTGGAATTTTGCAGGTCTGAAGACCAACTTGCCAACATCTTCACAAAGCCATTGGCAAATTATACTTTTCAGTATCTGCATAGTTATCTTGGAATGACAAGTTCTCCACAGTGAACTCTGTCATAAACAGAGCATGTCTAAGCTCTGAAACATTTTGTAAATACTGTTTTAAAAATTCCCATCTACTTATAATTAAGGGGGAGTGTTGGAAAATGTAATTACTCGCATATCTGTACCTGACTCTCATCCGACTTTGTTAGTGTCTATACAAGTCAAGATCTTGTCTGTCAGTCTGACAAGAAGGAAGAGTCCATGATTTGGCAATGTAAAATGGTCAAATTTATTTCTGAAGCTAAGTTGTTTGGTAGATAGTTATTACAGTATTTAATGGTGAGTCAGTCGACCCATGTAGAAGCAATCTTCAGGTTTCCTATAAATAGAATCTAAGAAAATGGTAAATCAATTTACAGACACAAGAGACAATATACACTGAAGGAACTCAAGGTGATAAAGAGAAGTCGAAGCTCAAGCTTCTTTGTAAGTGATTCAATCGAAGAGCCGAAGCTCTGTAGACCGACAACTTTGGACCGACTAGTTTNTTTCCGCATAGTTAAATATATGAAATAGTTTATGGTTGAATGCATGATTATTTGGCCGCACATATTTCCAGATTTACTTCTGTAAATGTCTTTTACAATTACCTTTAAGTGAAAGATCAAAGAACCCATAAAATGCTCACCGCCTCAAGTCTTCCTACATATTTGGCCATATGTTTTAAAAGTTCTTTGGATTTGTTAATGTGTCCATTTTTACTTCATCTTACTCATAGGTGAAAATCATTTCTAATTTCTTAAGTCTTTAGACTAAGAAACATACTCTGTAGATTTCAACCAAAGTGAACCGACTTGAGTGGTTGGTTGAGTCAGCCGACTGAGGTGATCCGACTTGGTCGAAGAGAAGAAGTCAGTTGAATTGGTCAAGAGAAGAAGTCAGTCCACTTGGTGGAAGAGAAGAAGTCGATCGACTTGGTCGAAGTGACAAGTGGTCGAGGTAAAATCAGTCAATAGAACTGACAAGTAAGTCGAAGTAAATTTAGTCGAGTGGAAAGACTGACTAAAATTTATAAACTTGTCTACTCGAGAGATAGACAAGTTTCACCCGACAAGTGAAAAAGAAAAAATGGTCGACCTGAAAAGTGAAAATTAAATTTTAATATCGACTGACCCTTAAACTCAAGTTTAGTCGACTTGGTTTTGGCTATCAAGCTCACTTCGTAAACATGTGCTAACTCCTTTAAACGCTCATTGAAACAAAATATTTGGAAGAACTCGGTTTGAACCTCAAACCTTTTCTGTAGGTACGTCATAAGCCTTGACTGCAGCGTTGTAAAAGAGATCCTCAAACCTTTTCGGTAGGTAAGTCATAAGCCTTGACTAAAGCGTTGTAAAATATCGTCAATGGGGCAGTCATTGATTTGCCTGCTGTTGCCGGTGCAGACGATGGCCTTTAACAAATGGCAAACGAGACACACAATCAAAATTTGGCTGTTACGAGTTATAGCCATTAATGATTATATCTTCAAAGAATCATAACATATTTTATCTTTGAGATGAATATACCTGGAAATCGCAGCATTTTGGGCAGAGCTGTGGGACAAGAATGACCATCGCTGTGACTTCCCTCTAGCCGGTGCCGGCATGGTCTATTGGGTAAACTTGAAAGTCGGGCTCTTGTGCCTTGCAGCAGCAGAAATTGAAGCTGCGAAACCTGTTCGTTGAGGAAATATTGGAGCGGAGGGTTCCATTATAAGTTGGGAACCTCTATAGCACCACGACGGGTTTCTTGCTTCATCTCTAAACGAAAGTTCTTGCCACATCTTTTGGGGACGTTTTATCGATGATTAATTGTGCATGCAGACTGTACCCACCAGAAAATATCGCGAGCTAGGTTAAAAAGCATCAAAGCTACGATTTAAGAATTTCAAGAACAACAAATCATGAGATCATGTTGGATCTAAATAACCCAAATGCATCTCTTTGCAAGAAAAAAATTAGCTTACAATGAAGAGATTTTCATTCAAACCATGAAGAAAATTATTGAAACAACATACCATTTTCTCTATGGTTATTGAGTGCTTCTACAGGTGAATGTTGAGGCCGGGCTTGGCTAATCCTAGAGCACTTATTGTTGACACCTATCGAATCCATAGCTCCAATGTAAATATCTTTGCTTCTCTTCTCGCATAGACATGACGATCAATTAATTCAGTAAAGCACCGGTTATGTGGCTGGAATTCAGATGCTAAGATAAGATAGTTCAAGCTTCCATCAATGTTGAACTGAGGGAGGCTTATATATATATATATACTGTGCGAAGATGGGTTGTGAGGCGAGCGCATGCGAGATAGCACTACCTTGAAAGAAGGGAAACAATATAAAATATAAGTTCATCCAGCAAAGCCACATATCATCTTTGAAATTGAAGCGTTGAGAGTAGGCCAGTAGGGAATTGTCTTTAAAAAAAGTAAAATTTGAATTTTACTTTTCGAGCGCATAATTTATATCAACATTTTAAAAGAAAGGAAACATTTGAAATTACTTATTTATATAAATTTATGAAGATGTTGAAATTCTTATGCTATAAACTTCAACTTATCATTCAAATTATTGGAAATATGACAAATTATAATCACTCAGTCACTTAACTCATGCACTAGGTGTTCAGTTGTGTAAGATGGTTAGTAATCATTTGACTCATAAGTCACTTGAGGCTGCAATTTAAAGTATGACAATCAGTCAACAATTATGGCTATAACAAAAAAGAACAACTACTAGTGGCCCTAAAGAGCTCAAAACTTTGTGCCTACTATCTATGTGAACCTTGCTACCAATATCCACTCTTTTGTCCTGAAAATGAAATTCAAAAGGCCAGTTTGATAAGTCCTCGTCTACAAGACTTCATTTCTTGCATGAATAAACAAAACTGGATGCCATGCAAATACAAATAATGACATGTAGCTAGGATCATAAACTATGTAAAGGTGGATTTATGCATTGTTATAGAGAGGTGTCATTGGGCACACGATATGGAGAAACAATGGTTATTACAAAAATTAAAAAACAATAGTTGGTTTAAGAATAGTCTTCAAATTGATGGGTGGCATGATTATGATATAATCTCTCTCATTCCTTCCAAGCATTAGTGGTTTCTCACAACATGAAGCCCCACCAAAATACATATAAAATTACTTGTCTTTACATCCTCTTCTCTTTAAATCCTCATCTCTTTAAATCTTCATCTCAAAGTCATAACTAAGGATTAACTTGACAGGTAGGATTGTTGTGATCTTTTTATCACTCCTTACCAATGCAAGGAATTCTTTGAAGGTTAAGTTCATAATTTTAGGTCTTCTTCCTCATTATCATAGTAGTATACATCACCATGAAAAAAAGTTAGACATAAAATTAAAGATATTAAAAAGTACTTAATTGTTTAAAATTATAAAAATTAAAAAAAACAATATTTATTTTCATAAAAAAAATTTTAATTTATACTTACAAATATTTATATAACCCTTCACAAAATAAATGCCCTTCCCATTAAAATTAAGACCCACATTTCAAATTTGATCACTCAATAATAAGCATGATGGATATTTATTCCACCAGTTTTCATATTCCAAACGTGGAGTCGAGACGTCAAATATGTTCTGTGCACGCTTTCAAGCCGTTCTAACGAATCCATGTGCAAACAAAAAGCATGCATATCTGTTTGAAAGAGCAAAGTATATTATTCTGTGTTATAAATGGAGCTGTTTAAGGAGGGGACTTATTGACTTTTTAGCTGATTTTTTCTCTGGTGAATTTAATCTACACAATTTGGAATTGGAATTTCAAGTAATATGAAAACTCTCAACACCTTTTACTTTGTAAAATCTAGCAATATTTTTAACGTTTTGAAAATTCTGTAAACATTTTAAAGATTCAGTAAAAATTTATGGCAAAAAATTGGTAAAAACTAACCGGAAACATAGGTCAAAATTAGTTCCCACGTCCCTATCGCTTTTATTTCAAGCGATCAAGATCGTGTTTCAGGGATCCTCAGGCCAACAGCATAACAGTTTTTGGAATCTTTCTTTCGCGTTTCCCAATTTAAATGTGCAAAAATCACATGCATAACAACATACCTCGGCCTTCTCTATTCTTGGAAAGCAGACATCGTGCAGTCGCTGTACTTGGACATCGTTGCATTTTTGTGGAGCTTTATAATGTTAAATAAAAGCTGGTTGTCCGCTCACTGTATTAAAAATTTACTTAAAATAATGTATACTTGCATTGAACGCAAAAAACTGAATGATTCATTACCTAAATCAATTAAAGTACTGGCCTTAAATCAATTAATGAACTTGCTTGCAGGCCTCGATAGAGAATAGAAGATTTAATTATGGTATATACTAAATAACATTTATTTTTTAATCTTCAAATCATTTTCATAGAATATATAGTTAAAGTACTGGCCTTAAATCAATTAATGTACTTGCTTGCAGGCCTCGATAGGGAATAGAAGATTTCATTATGGTATACTAAATAACATTTATTTTTTAATCCTCCAATCACTTTCACAGAATATATAGTAATAAATTTGTACCAAATTTATAATATAGGATTAAATAAACTCTTATTTCAAGTTGAGATTCTTATCACTAAGTTTGAAAAAATATATATATATTTCTTACAAAAGAGGGTCTTTCTTTCATTAAGAACATAGTTATGATTAGGTATTCGAATATATTTAATTTTATTTCTTTTATAATAGTGTGTCTTTTTTCTATTAAGAACATAGTTTTTTTTCGAGGGGAAAATATCATTTCCTTGTTCCTTGCTATTTCATTGAAATCAAAGGGAACATAGATACATCATCAGCAAGTGATGAGCTCATGGTTAATGTAATTCATCATCGAATACTACACCATTAGCTTCAGCTGAGCTCAATGGGGAGATACATCAAGTTCATTTTCTGTTGTCAACTATTCTAAGATCAGCTTTACCAATAAGCTTCATAGTGAGTAACAAGCTAGGAGAATATACTACATCTGCTTCCATACCCTTCAATACATAGAGAGTTCATACTTGTGCTGGAGTAGCTAATCCAAAGAAACATTAAACAAATAGGTGCAGAAATAAATGGTGCTCATCCACTATCATCATCCAAAGGATGTCAAAAAAAAGGGTCAGCACAAAAAGGTCCAGTGTTGAGGGCTAGAAAAGTAAGAAAGAGCCCTAATCAATACATTCACCATTGGTGAACTCTGAAAACTGAAGCTGGCCCGAGGCCAAAGTTAATGCTTCTTTGGATAAGCTATTAGCCTTAGTATTGTGTTCTCTATATATGTGAATGGCAGTGAGTTGGATGAAGAAAGGTTCCAGCTCCCTAACAAAATGACACCAACAATCAAGAGTGAGTAAATTAAGTGTTGATCTACGATTGAACCAGTTAATGATGACATCAGAGTCGCCATGAATATGTAATGTGGGAAGGCCCATGTTTTTTGCAAGGTGAAGGAGTGTCCATAAGGCCAGCAACTCAGATCTGGTGTTAGTACTCAGACCAACTCCCAATTTGAAGCAGAAATAGTGGTCTTGGCTGAGTAGAAGATGTACACCTATACCTCCCATTTGATTTGCTAATTCCCCATCAAAGAAACCAGCGGGAAAAACCAAAGTAGGAGCTGGTCCAATAGTTCTCCTTATGTTATTCAACTGATTAATGATAGGATAGAGCTGAAGATGATAATTAATAGAGTGTACAACAAATAAGATATCAGGTTGTTTGTCCTCAAATACACATTTGTTCCTAGTCATCCAGATTTGCCATGTAAAAAGAAGAGGAAGATACATCAGAGTATTTCCTTTGCTGATCCAGGATGAGACATTAAGAATAAAATTTGTTTCCCTCCAATAATGTGGAATGCCAAGTGCAGATCTAATGAGATCAATAACCTTTCTAGTAAAGCTGCAATCGTGAAAAAGGTGATCAACAGATGCTGATGCTGATCTGCAGAGGCAGCACCAGTTCGGTCCAATCCAGCCTTTTTTAATCAAGTTGTCACAGGTATTTATCCTATTCGACAGACTGAGCCAATTGAAACAAATAATCTTAAGTGGAATGCGAAATTTCCAAATCTTGACCATGATATCATCAGGTCTGCTAGTAATAGAGATATTAGCAATTAGTTCATACATAAGGTTGGCTTTTACCATGCCTATCAACTTGTTAAACATCCACACTAGAGTATTAGGTATATTGTTGATACGAATCCCTCTATGCTAAAGACCTTTAATATAATTGGACCAGGCTTCCTTCCATAGTCCACCCAGCTCAAGCTCGTCTGGAAAGATCCAGTAATTAGTAGAAGAAGTGGAAACTCCTCTATTGAGTACATCTGAGAATGTGAGAATACCATAATCTTCCAAATACAATCTAAGATCCTCTCGCAGAGTATAATCAGAGGAAAACCCAGCTATGGGATCGTTGCCAACTTTGATATTCTTGCCATTGCTAGTCTTCCAACCAAGACATCTAGTAATCCATGACATGGCTCTGATAAAACCATTCCACATATGAGAGGTGCCTTGAACTTTGAAGGTGTGCTGTCTGAGCCAAACATCAACAGGTAAATTCTTAAGGTATTTATGCTTGATGATATGGGACCAAAGTCCTACACCATTAAGAACAAGCCAAAAGCTTTTGGTATGCAGGGCCAAATTGAACCACTCCATATTTTTTATGTTCCATCCCTCGAGAGTATAAGGCTTGGAGATGGTGTGCCAATCTACCAGATGATACTTTTGTTTTCCTTGCGAGCAACCCCATAAAAAATTGAAGATATATCTCCTGATGTAGTTTAGAATAGTGCTGGGCATGCGGGTTAGTGAGAGCCAATACACTGCAAGACTCATCAAAACTTATTTGACTAGAACCAGTCTTCCACCCAGAGAGAGTAGCTTGTAAGTCCAATTGCTCAATTTTTTTTCAAACTTCAGTAAAAACCATCTCCAGTCCTTAATGCTATACCCGAGTGGTTTGAGGTAGAATCCCAGGTACTTAAAACCAGCAATTATAGGCTCCATCTTGTATGGCATGATGTTGAATATTTGTTGTCTAACTGGTTCCT
Source organism: Pseudotsuga menziesii (assembly GCA_001517045.1). NCBI lineage: Eukaryota > Viridiplantae > Streptophyta > Pinopsida > Pinales > Pinaceae > Pseudotsuga > Pseudotsuga menziesii. The sequence continues at coordinate 119,021 of LPNX010001159.1, read as the reverse complement.
CGATATTATTGTAAAGAAAGGAAGACTTGTCAGCATTGGTCTCCATACCGGTTGCAGAGAAAAATGTATCCAGAATGTTTTTATAGTGTCACCACTCAACCAGTGTACTAGAACCAAAGAGGATAGCATCATCTACAAAGCGAAGATGTGTAAGGTACAGACTGGGAGCAATTTTGATGCCCGATATAACCCTTGTAATTAGTGCCTGATTTATCAATGAACTTAAACCTTCAATGAACAGTATAAATAAGAGGGGAGATAGAGGGAATCACTATCTAATGCCTCTCGACACTGGAAAGAAATTTGAAGGGCTCCCATTGATCAGAACAACAAAATTTGCAAGCTCTACACAGCCCATGATCCAATTTGTATAGACACAAGGAATTTCAATCTGTAGAAGAACCAACCTCAGGAAAGACCAGTTGACTTTGTCAAAATCCTTTACTAGATCAAGTTTCAATACCATCACTTTCTGATTTTCAGGCTTGATAGTATGGAGGGATTATTGAACAATACCAATGGGTTCAATGATTTGTATATCATGCAGGAACCCAAATTGATGCTTGGAAATAGCCTTATCAAGAACCACCTTAAGTCTGATAGCAACCAGCTTGGAAATAGTCTTATAAATAAGATTACACAAGGAGATGGGTCTGTACTCAGCAAGAGTAGTAGGCTTATCACACTCAGGAATAAGAGTAATAAAGGTAGCATTGAGAGCACCTATGACCCTAGCCTCTGACCTAGAGTGTTTAATAATGTTTAGAATATCCTGCCCAACAAGATAAAAAAAATGTAGGTAGAATTCCACCGGCCACCCATATGGTCGAGGGCCCTTATATTTTTTGAACCCTTTGAGTACCTCTTCAACTTATTTGAGAGTAAAATCTGACATAAAGAGTTCCTGGTCCTCTTCCTGAACAAAGGATGGAAAAAGTCTGATGACATTGAGTTGAGCCTCAATATTGGTTTTACTGTCATCAGTGAAAAGATCAGAGAAGTGTTGGACACCCAATGACTTTAACTTGGCATCATCCTCAATAGTTTCCCCAAACTAATTATTTAGTGCCCAGATAGCTTTAGAGTTCCTTCTGGCAGAAGCAAAGGAATGAAATTTTTTGGTGTTGGCATCACCTTTCTGAATCCAATCAACTTTGCTTTTGAGCTTCCAGGTAAGGATCTGGTGTGATAGTAGGGAATCCTTCCTAGTTTTCAAGTGTAAAAGGGAGGATGTGGCCTCTTCAGTAAGAATACCAGAGTGATGGGATGAAAGGAGAGTAAGTATGGCCTAGTCAATCTTAGAGATATCCTTTGTTCTCGAAGTGCTTTTCTGTTTTTCTCAAGTCTTAACATCATTCTTGAGTCTCTGTAACTTATAGATAAAGTCAAACATGGGACCAGCAAGGGGAGCAGGAGCCTTCTATGAGGAAGAAACAAGAGCATCAAAATCAGCTTCAAGGAGCTAGGCTCAATTAAATTTAAAAGGATAAAGATGACACTTCAGACTGAAATTACATTCAAGACACACTGAATAGTGATTAGAGATTTCAAAAGGCTGAGTCCAGGAGTGATAGTAACCCAGAGTCGGAATAATATGTAAAGATGCAAGGAATCTGTCAAGTCTTTTGCGAACACCCTCAATTCCTGCTCTACCATTTCTCCAGGTTGGCCCAATCTTTGTGTAATGTCCCGGTTTTGACCCCGTTACATTAGATGTATATGATGTATAAATTGTAAATGATCAGGGTGTGGAGCTAAAGGCCAAGGCCCCACCGTTGATCGATTATGTTATGTTTTGGATTTGAATTGTCACCGATGGTATATTGGGGCATGCGGCATATATTATGACGGTCATGATGTAAATATGCATATATAATTAAAAATGAACCCGACCATCTACGATTCTGGCAACTAAAATGAGAAAGGGGCATGATTTTCACAAGGATAAGGATGTGGGGGAAATTGTCAAACCTTGGCCAATAAGGGAAAATACCCATGTGTCTTCTTTCTTTACTTTACCCAACCACTTTCATTAAGAAAGACTACTAGTGGTTGAGGTAGTTAATGGCTTTGGGAGTGGGGTGGCAAGACTGTCAGTCCTCAACCACACGCACACTCCACCAGCAAGAATCTCTCACGCACTCTTCACTCACGCAGGAATACCATTCTCCTCTCCACGACTATGCTGAAGACTCACGCACATCCAATTTCACGTCCTCTCTGTAAGCTGCTCGCCCTCACGCAGGAATGGAATTCATGTTCCTCCTCATGCACAGGAATCTCCTGGCTTTACCCCCGTGGTTTTCTTCTGCGGATTTGTGAATAGTGTGGTCGTATCCTTTACTCACGGGCTGATTCATGGGTTCTGCATTGTGGTTGTTCACGCACTGGTCATGAAACTGTAAATCTGTCCCCAGTATGGTCTACGTACGTTTTCCCTAGCAGTTTCGGTTTTGCAAAACGGGTCATTGTTCCCCCACGTCGTGGGTTGTGTTTACTATTACGTTTGGGGGCTGCTGTAGATGGTTTGAAGTCATTTTTCCCTGGTTTAAGCTATAAGGGTTGATTAATTACCTGAGTGAAATGGTTGGTCTTCGGACTATGAGAGGAGCAGGGATGTTGGCTTAGATTTGCTTGATAAACCTGGTGGCTGGAAACCACACAGACAGAGCTAAAGGGCTGGCCTTCTTCTCCATCACCCCTGAATAGCACTGGAAGGGAATGCAGGGCCTGAGGGACTGTGTAGCAGAGAAGGGACTTATTCCTTGTGTTGGGTGTGTTTGGGTGTCTTAGAGGTCAGGCTAGTTCTGGTGTAGGTGTTCTTGGCTCTGTAATGAGCTCACCAGCTTAGCAAATTGCCTTATCCAGTTCCTTAATGGCCTGATAAACCCAACTCTGTTGGCTTGGCTGTGTGTTTTGGGTATCCTTGGCTATGTATAAGCGTGATGTTCCCTTATTCCTTGGAGAATCATGCCCAACTCGGGGGTGGCAGCGTTGCTGAGAGATTAAGGAGCACGCTGGCCTATGGTTGGGTGGAATGTTGCAGCGACGTAGCTGGTTGCGGAGCAAAGTTTTCATAAGATAAGTAATCTTGCCCGTTTTTACTTCTGCAACCATATTTTCTGTCAATGATATGAAAATGATGAACATGTTAAAATGAATGCTTGTGTGAATGCATATTGATTCCGCTGTGCAAGATAAATAATTATAGCTATGTCTGATAAACAATTGCGTTTATGCATGTTATACGGCAATGCATTTTCTTTCAGCATTCTGTTTCTGCAAATTTTATGCATGTACATGTTCATGGGACTCTTAGCTCGGGTGCTTGAAGCTTGTAGCCGCGTCCTCTTAGCCGATCAGAGGCATGGGGACGTGACACTTTGTGGGAGCAAGGTCCACCATATGCATAGATTCTAGTAGCTGTGCAAAGTACAATGACAGATGATCCATACGAGCACGGTCACTCCAGATCTCAAGATAAGAGATAGTGAAGTTGAGGTCACCAGCCAAGATGAGGTTAGGATAATTGAAGATGCCACCAGCTACAGCTGAATCCCAATAGGAGGTTCTATTGGCATAGGGTCCATAGGAGTTGACAATGGAGAAGACTAAGTCAAGGCCTTTAAAACTGGCAGTAAGAAGAATACCAACAAAGGAGTGAAAGGCTTTACACCAGATCAGGAAAAGGTTCCAAGCCGAGAGGATACCCCCAGACTCGACCAAGTGCGTCAATTGCGCAAAATTCCCATCCCGACTTAATAAAGGAAAACAATTGAAGGGCAGTAAAATGATCACACATTGTTTCTTGTAATAGGATAAAGTCAGGGTTAAGTGAAGTAAACAGATCTTTGAGGGTTTTATGTTTAGTAGGCCCCCCCAACCCACGAATGTTCATGGAGACAATCCTCATGGGTCAGCCTGAGAGGCAGGTGACTTTGCTCTAAGTACCTGAAAAGAGGAGTGTGTTCTAGCTACTACTTTGATGCGTGCCGAGAGAGGGGTATAGAGACCAATAGGACCTTGAGAGGAAACTTTACTCCCTTTATTAGCCTTTTGTATAGTCACGTTCTCGAATCTAATCGAGCCCAAAGATAGGATAAAGGGAGAGATGGGAGATTTATCCGTGAAGATATCTAAAGCTTTGAGTAGAGATGGATCATCAAAGGAAGGAGTGGTTAAAGCACTACAGGGTGAAACCATACTAAGAGGGGTAGAGGAGTGGGGTAGAGGAGGGAAATTCTCCAGGTTAAAGGGGGGCGGGGAAGCCACTGCAGGATGAGGAGGAGTATGCAAAGGTGAAAGAGGATCCAAAACCAGCTCAAAATGAGAATGAAAGGCTGATAATGCCAATGTTTCTACATCCGTAATGTATTGTAGCTCACCTTTGGTCAGATCTCCAACAGAGGTAGGGGAAGATGAGTCATAACGGCCAATAGTGGTAGGGAGAACCAGAGAGTCAGTGGAAGCAACAATCATCGGCTGAGAATCCTGAAGGGGCTGGTGAAGCGAAGAAGGGGAAGGTGAGGTTTCAAGGGAAGGTTCAGAATCATTAAAACCTACAGACAGTGGAATACTTTGTAATAAAAAAGAGCAAGATTCCTCAAATGACCAGTTTCATGACAATAGCTACAACGAAAGGGCAACTTCAAATAATCAAGTTTTTGTGTAATAACCACACTATTACAAACAATCTCGATTTCAGGTAGGAGCCAATGGGTAACATCTAATTCAACAAGCACCTTATCAGTGCATTTGTCAAAGGTAGCATGAAAGTCTTTCTTCAATGAAACAAACATGCCAATGGTGTTGGAAATACCAGTGAGGATGTCTTTGGACCAGAGGGGAAATGGTAAAGCTGGTATTAATACCCAAAGATGTCGCTTGATAACCCATTCTTTAATGGGTTCGAATTCCATGTTCCATCGGCTGAGCACAAGGGAACCATTGCCAATGGTCCAAAGGGAATCAAGTATACGAGAAACATCAAAGTCTTCGAGGAAAACAAATACTAGCCAGCGATTATCCAAAAGATTGATGGTGGGCACATAACTAAGGATAGGTTTCCAATGGAGGGTATCCCAGGCCACCCACTCGTCTTTGTTTAGAGTGCAGTATTCCAAGTGGCCAATGAGTGTGTAGTGACAGAGTTTCAAGACTCTGTCAAGCATGACATCTCTACCCACAACAAACTACTTCTTGTGGTCCAGCACAATAAGTATTTTAGATTTACGGTGAGCCTAGAATCAAGAAGGATAGGAAGTACCAACCCTACCGCTAGATGGGATGATAAGTCTAGGGGATGCCACCAAGAGCTGAAGAGGATACCCGACCAAGAGGGTCAATGTAGAGGTGGATAACTCAACAGAAAGGTGGTTGATAGTAGATAGCCCCAAAGAGGTAGAAACCCTCAAAGCGACAAAACCCTGACCATAGTCATGGAGGTCAGCAAACTAAGCGAGTTAGATAGGAATCATATCAATTAGCCCAAGTAGAGCAAGTAGCCCAAGTAGAGAAACGAGGTAAAAAACCTAACCGGAACCTTATGCAGTTAAACCCAAAAATAGTAAACCCTGACCAGAACCCCAACCAGAGCTGGGAGAGTTAGTAACACCGGGACAGAAAGGAGGAATCTAACAGAGAGACCAATAGGTGTCAAACCCCAAATAAATGAAAAAAATAACAGAACCCAAGCCAAAACCAGAGAGTCAAAAGCCAAGCTCGTCAACAAAATAACCCTAGCTCCCACTTTTAAGCATGGTTGGCACTAGCCCTCTGCGAAGAGGGGGAACTCCATGAACCTATGACCACTCGTGAACCCAATAATGAGCAGCGGGGAAAAAAAACACTACCCATATACCAAATATCAAAGAACTACATAGTGTCGGATAATGGTAAGTACCTATGCCATAATGATCTCCATATGTTGTCGGTAGCAAAAGGAAGTTGACTGAGTATAGAAGACCACCGCAAGACCTGGCACCGAAAACAGAGAACTAATAGTCACAGCCGCGAAACCAGGAGTAGTTCCTAGACAAGATAAAAACCACCACCTGTAAGGAGCAGGAAAATCCATGATAATGAGGTGTAATGTTCACATCAGAAAACCCCTTAAGAACATAGTTATGATTAGGTATCTAATGTAAGAGAAAAACTTAGATAATTTAAGAGCCAATAGATTTTGAGTGTTTTTTTCCTTAGAAAATATCATAGCTTTATATATTTAAAAAAATATTGTTCATTGACCACTAGGTCATTACATCTCATAAAGTTGTCTTTCAGCTCAGAAGGTTCAAAACAACTTTAGCCAATACGTAACTAGTCTGTCATACCTAGAAATAAACTATCTAAATGTTTTCAATCTCAAACAACTCAACATTAACATATAAAATATAATAGTGAGAAGACTAAGTACTAAATCGAACCAGAGGGACCAACTGACCATCAGTCAGTTCTCATTTATCAATGAAACTAGCCGACAGGAGCAATCCTTTCTCGGATAGCCCATCAGCCTCGACATTAGCTTCTCTGAAGATATGTTGGAAGGAGAGGAATGAGAAATGGGTCCTCGCTCTGTCAGTGTCCTCAAAGTATGGAAGGAGGAAGATGTCCACTGGGGGATTATGTTCTTTGAGACAACCCACTACCAGCAAAGAATCAAAAATAACTTGAAGTCTGTCCACTCCAAGGGCAAGTGAAAGCCTCAAGAGAATATTGACTGTAGTGAATTCAGCCTGTTATTGGAGGCATCCCCCAAACCAGTTGCAAAATGAATGGACCTAGAAGAGGAGAGATGGATGATACCCCCAGCTCCACCCATCCTTGGCCTGCCTTGGGCGGCACTGTCAACAAAGGCCCATGGAAAGGTGTCATCCACAATGGGAACAAAAATGACATGAGGAGGTTTATGAGGATTGTACATCGGGAAAGATTTAAAAATACCATATCAACGACCAACATATACTTGGGATGGAATGAGGATTCCATCATGTAACTTCTTGTTCTGAGCTAACCATATACCCCAAACCGCAATAACCGAAAGAGCTTCAAGAGTTGAGTAGAAGGGGATGTTGATCCATCCCTTCCAAGCCAGTTTGATGTCAGTCAAAATACAAAAATATGGAATACCTGCAAATTGTGAAAGTGTTTTCCACACCTCCTACACATATGGGAAAGATAATAAAAGATGATCAATGGATTCTGACTCCTATTCGCATAATGTGCATCTGCTAGGCTCAACTAAAAATGTGTGTTAATGTTTCCCAAACTGGGATCTTGTCATCTAATACAAGCCTGAAGAATAGTTTGTTTTTAAGAGGGAATGAGAGCATCCAAATGCTATGACACCACCAGGCAGGATGGGGAGGATCCTCCAATTCTCTGAGAGCAAGATAACCGAGTTTTGCCGAGTATGACCCACCCTTGGCATTTTTGGTCCATAGTAGATGATCTGGTATATCAGTGAGCTGAACCATACTAGTCTGCAGATTTTGTATATATTGATTCCATAAAATCACATCTCCAGTAGTGAAGTCAAGATCAGCAGCAGGAAACCAACGCTGGTGGGATAAGGGAGGTATGTTTTTTATATGAATCTGGTGAAGATGAGTATATCCCTAATCAGCTATATGGAGAATCATATCAGCGAAGAAACCAACAAAGTCCTTGCCAGCAACCCAAGGGTATTTCCTGATTCTTACAGATCATCCATTTCCAATATTCCAGGCAAGACAAATCCTAATAATATCGAAAGAACTGACAGTCGCCTTCAAGAAAATAGATGTATGTTTAGTGTTCTTTATAGGTGCCCAGATCCATTTGATAACAGTAAGTGGAGCAATGTATTTAAAGAGTGTGATTTGGTTCCATAGCCCAGTACCATTGACTAGGTTCCGGGCGCACTTGTCATCCAACGCTTTTGCAAAGGAAGGTAAATCCTTAAGACCCTAGCCGCCCAATACTTTTGGGCACACGATGTTCTTCCATGAAGTTCATGAGAAAATACGAGTCTTGTCCATACCTCCCCATAATTTTTTTTTGCGAAGAATCCTTAGTCTCCGAAGGATGCTGGAAGGTACTGTAGACAAGGTGAAATAGTACAGAAGGATGGCCTCGATAATTGATTTGATGAGAATAAACCTACCTCCGTGAGAGATCCACCTATTGCACCACATCTTCAGACGGTTTTCATCCCGCACAATCAGCCAAGCCCAGTCTTTCTTGGAATAATCCTTGGGCTTGATGAAGTATCCAAGGTATTTGGTGCCTGTCGCCATGCTTACAGGATTGAAGTCGAAATTGAGAGCATGCCATAGCTCCTCCCCATGGTCCAAGTTCAAGAAAGACATAGTATATTTTTTATTGTTGCAACACATTCATGTTGCTAGACAAAAAATACTGATGGACGATTTCAGAATAAGCCCATCCCTGTGAGAGCCATCAAATAAAAATAGCAGGTCATCAACAAAGAAGAGGTGGGAAACATATATATTACCATCAAACCTATGGCCTTTGTAAATCCCAGAAGAAGTAGCTTTTGTCATCATATGACTAAGCCCATCCATCATCGGGATAAATAATATGTAGAGCTAAGGGGAAGCCCTGTCTGAGGCCACGTCGAGGCTTGAAAAATTTGGAAACCGAGCCGTTAATNGTAGCTTTTGTCATCATATGACTAAGCCCATCCATCATCGGGATAAATAATATGTAGAGCTAAGGGGAAGCCCTGTCTGAGGCCACGTCGAGGCTTGAAAAATTTGGAACCCGAGCCGTTAATGAGCACCGCAAAGGAAGCAAATTGTACTGTGGCAAGGATCTAGTTGACCAGGGTGAAAGAGAAGTCGATCTGATGAGGATTAGTCTAATCAGTGTCTAATTGACACAATCATACGCTTTGGATAAATCAAATTTTGGAAGAGAGCCAGAGTCTTATTCCGAACCTTGGCCGTGTTTAGACCCTCTTGAGATATGGAAATTTGTTCATGTATGTGTTTGCTCTTGAGGATGCAAATTGCTCTAGATAGATGTAACCTGTTAGAAAATTTTTAACTATGTTGAATAGTATCTTAGCAATCACCTTGTATACCACATTGTGCATAGAGATTGGGCGGTATTCATCAAGAATTGTAGCTCTGTCCTTCTTAGGTATAAGGGAAATGAAAGTGCTATTAAAAATTGCATGTATCCTGCCCTATACCCTGGATTCTTCAGCAACTCCAATGAGGTCATCCTCAATGATATCCATAAATCCTTTATATAATTCAATTGAGAAGCCATCAAACCCTGGGATTTTGTCATCTTTCATAGAATGGATCGCTTCCCTAAGCTCCTCCAGGTTAACCTGCTCATCCAATTGATCATTTTTCTCCTCTGAAACAACTTTAGGGAAGAAATCCACAAGACGCATCATATTCCCGATGGTCGAACCAAAGTCTTTTTTATATAATTCATCGAATTGTTTTAGACTTGCCATAGCCATATCTTCGAAATCGGAGGCCATTGTCCCATCTTCCTTATCTAGTTCCCAGATAGTATTAATATTTAATCTATACCGAAAGACATTATGGAAGTATTTAGTGTTTCCATCTCCTAGAAGTAACTAGGTCGCTATACTCTTGAGTCTGATTGTATGGTCTTTTTCAACCAGAATCTACTTCTTCCTGGATTCCAAATCCATGAAAATATATTTTCGTGCTAAAGAATCAAAACCATGGGGATTAGTATATGTGAAGAAGGATAAATCATTTTCAATTTGAAGTATATATTCCTCTATAAAGAGTCGGTGATGTTTGGCCCATTCACAGGAGGCCTTGTTCAGCTTTTTGACATTATTGGCCAATTGTTCTGTTGCCAAGGAGGAGCTACCCCGGTTGAGAGGAGTCCATGTCTTTTTAACCATATTCTTGTGTGAATCTTGTAGTAACCAGGATGCATTGAATTTGAAAGGTGTAGCAGGTTTTTCAGGTAGTAATTTGAAGTCCATGAAGACCGACTGGTAATTAAAGGGTCCATCATAACCAAACCATTGGTGAATAGAAGGGGCCATCTGAAGAGCGTTGTCATTAATGAGGAACCTATCCAATATTTTAGAAACAAATCCATCCCCCACTCTCTTGTTGCTCCAATTTGGTATGAGATGTGTGGGGGGGAGATCAATGAGTCCTTTCTCATCTATCACCCTCAGAAAGAAATCAGATAAGGGGTCTTTGATTGCATCAGGTCCCCAAGTTTTAGCTTCTCCTAATGAGAAATTTAAGTCACCACCTAAAACAAATCTGTCCAATCTATGGAAGCTTGTGTTGAGTAAATGATTCCATAACTCTGATCTACCATTGGTTGGTCCATAAATGTTCAGGATTGTCGGCAAACGCCCAAACTCTCTTGAAAAGAGAGTGGAGCCAAGCCCTGAATTGATAGACCAGGTATTAGTACATAGTAATTATTTGCACTCCCATCCCGTAATCACCCTGCCATAGTGACAAATAGCATCAGTACAACAGAAGTCCCATCTAGGTAGTAAATTACCAAGCTCAACAATGATGGCATCACCAGAGTTCATGGTTTCTTGAAGTAAAAGGATGATAGGACGATGAAGGGAAACCAACCTTTTAAGTGCCAATTTCTTGGAGGGGTGACCAATTCCTCTGCAATTCAAGGAAAGTAAGAGCATTAGGAGGCAACTAGTTTATGGTCCTGTTCTCTAAGCACCCCTGGTATAGTTCGTTGTTTCCCTTTAGAGATATCCCTGCAACTTTGCTATCGATCCTTCTCCATTATGGACACTCGACCTCTGATTCTAGGAGAAACAGGTGATTTGTCCAGTTCCAAACCCCTTTGTAGGGTATCCTTCATGGAATATCGAAGAGAGTACCTAGAAATATGGGAGGCAGAGGAAGTTTGCTTAGGGATCACCACCAATGGAGTTGTTGTGACCTCAGTAGGAGGAGGAGGAAGCAGGGAAAGAATGGGCATAGGAAGAAGGGTGGCACGAGGGGCTAGTGGAAAGTCTAATAAGGGCATAACTTGTTCAGAGGAGGGAGAAATCCTAGGAAGAGTGTAATGTCCCCAAAAATTGAAAAATAATAATTTATTAGGCTAGTTAAAACTACCTATGCTGAACATTAATTAAACTTTGCGGAATGTGTCATACTCTAATTGTACTGTTGTTTTGTCATAAGTTGTTCTTACGTTCTATTTCCATATTTCTCGATGAGGTTATTAATATGTTACATATATTGTTGTGATGTTGATTACTATTTGTACTTTGGTTAAGCATTGATGTGTAAGTTAGTTATTTGCTTACATACTTCATTGTTTATTAACATGTGCTTACTGTCATATACATGATTCTAACTTGACTTTGTTAATGGATAAAGGGGTGGAGTGGAGGGACTAGTTTCCCTTGTAACCCTGAGAGGTAACAGTTTCTGCTTGACACAATGGGCTTACTTAGTTTTGTCGAACTAATGCATTCTTGTCCCGTTACGTGCAGGTGTACTTGAAGATGAAAAACTTGTTTACAAGGATTAACGGGAAGTATTGATCGTTTTGGTCACTAGCGCTCACATTTGCAGATCTATCCTAGTGATATTCAATGGTTGTTATTATTATTAATTACGGACTTTATGCTAGTGACGAGGTCACTACCGCACCTATTACTTGCGTGACGTAGACTTCTTTGTTTATGTGACACTTATTTATCATGGTGTAAATGCCTACGACTTGACTATGCCCTATCATAATCTTACTATATGGTTTTAATAGGGTTTTAATGTTGGTAATATAATTTTCCATAAACCTTGGCTTAAACATTTCCATGGCATATTTCATATGCCATGGACTTAGGGATTAAATCCTAAGTTATTTTTTGCATGTAATGGTTTAATCCTTTATGTTGAAATGGGTGGCGAGTTTGTAATAGATTCAAAGGACTATATGATTATGGGTTTGGTGTGCATTAACAGTGGCCAGGGTGGTGGTATCAATGCACCTTAGTATATGGGGCGGGAAATCTTAGGGCTTGGCCCAAGAGTTAGTTTGGCATTTTTCCTCTTTGATGCTTGCTATCTGCTCCTTCTCGACGTGAAGGAATGCGACTATGATGGATTAACAGACAGGTATGTGGGTGTCCTATTTCATTAGCATCGTGGTTGATTTGGAAAAGGATATCATACATACTTCTGACCTTGTGGCTCAGCTCTGTTGCAATTTTGGAGGGGAGGGGAGAAAAAGCGTGGGTTGTAGCTCATGGGAAAGGTCGTGGAAAAGCCATACTCCTTCGATAAGCCCACTATGCAAGTATTTACTTGTCCACTCTTAGCTTCATGGTTATGACAAATATTGTTGCTCATCGAGGGTTTGGATTTCTTGCCTCTGGTTGCTAATGGATGCATTTCTGGGTTGGGGGTTGAATGTATCTTAAGAGCTCTACACTTTGTAATTTCGATAGGCTTGGGGTTTTCGATTGCCTTCAGGCCTAAGCTCACAATGTAATGGAATGTATTTAAATGGTTATTCTGGGCAGCGAAGAGATCCTGGATACACCCTCGACATGATCTGTGTATTTTGAAATGAATGTTTAGGTTATGTTACAGGAAATGGGTAGCACCACTTCTTGCAATGGTGCAATGGTCGAAGATAACGACTGTGTAAACTCATTAATGGTTTTATAAAGACTGTGTTTATAAATATATACTACATTGATTGCAACAGTTGTTGTTTCGTGCAATGTGTGGATTTTATAATTCATTGTATGCGTTGGTTGTATGGATAAAAAGGGTGACAGCGTTATGGCTTGGGGCCATGCCGTAAGGTATTGGCATTTCCCCACCCTCGTAGCTATGATAGCGTAATTACTATTTATGTAATGGTTGTGTAATAAGAAATGGTGGTTTTTTGTGGTGTAACCCTGTGACTAGAAATCATCGATGTTGGTAACATTGACAGGGTTAAGTATTTGGAAATGTTGAATTATTATATTGAGTTAGATGTAAAAGTATGAGGCCATATATTGCAGCGTGTATAATTTTAATTGGGTCTTTCGACCACCGTGTAGAGAGTTTTAAGTTTTGTTTACAGCCTGCATATAATTCATATAGTGTGGCTTTGTAAAATAATAATAGACCCTAAAATATTTGATCCTGGGTTGTTTACCGCGATTAGGGTTTAGTTTATATGGATATGATTTGGGGCTTTAATGCCTACAGGATTCGATCCTGTGACCTCTACGCAATTTTGTTTGTTTTAATGAATACTATAATTGATATTTGGTTTTTAACTGATTACTGTAAATGGTATTACATTTGTTTGTGAATGGTTCTGTAAATGGTATTACGTTTGTTTGTGAATGGTTCTGTAAATGATATTATGGTTGTTTTTAATTGATGATTGTAAGTGATATTATGTTGGGTTTTATTTGCGTAGGGACTTTTGTTTATGGCATACTATTTATAATCTAGTTTATAATTATTTAAGGGTTTGTTTTATTTAAACTTTGAAAAGATTTACTATGTGGATAAATTGTTTACAATAATTTATAATTTTGTGAAAGTAGTTAATAGTAATAAATCATGAACCATATGTGGTCTCGATACTTGGTCTATAGCTTTGATTATGATGATGTTTGTTTTAAAGAAGAATGGTAATGTATATACAGAACCTGAGAGGTCTTAGTTGATTTTTATACTTTGAATTTATGATTTAATCTTAAATAAAGAATACTGAGTTTATAGTATTACTTAATTAGATTCTAGTTTTGTTTAGACAGGATATTATATAAGGATTTGTTTAATAGGTCCTATTTTTAGTTAACTATGTTTTATGTTTATATTATGTTTGAATTTTAATTATGAACTAGTCTTTTATTTATAAACATGGTTATGTTGACAATATGAAATCTGTCAGTAGAGTACATAGGTAAATAAAAACATAGGCAGTTTAGTAGTAACAAAAGCGTATGCAGTAAATAATTGCAAAACTATAAATAACAATAATAAACCCTAACTCTAAACATCCTTGCATGTTGGATTCCCTCGTATAACATGGTAGTTCTTCAGTACTTGATGAGAATATAGAAATTCAAAATTTCATTTAATCACTTATAAATAAGTTAGATGCAATCAATATTTTTCTCGAGTTGTTTTCACTCGAGAATCATTAATTCTTTTCAATAAATCCTAGCGCTTACCAGAGCCCATACTCAATGATACACTAGTACATTTCGATCCAAAATCCGACGGTTTTTTCCGACGGCGCGTGGATTTTTTCTTTTAACCGTGCCAAAAATCAGAAAGATTAAATTTTTTTTTGAAATGGTGGGCATACATGTCTCTTAAGCGACGGCAATTCTCCTAAGTGTCGCTTAAGCGACGGCGCTAAAATTTTTATCATCCTAAGTGTCGCTTAAGCGACATCTATTCTCCTAAGTGTCGCTTAAGCGACGGCTCTATAATCAATTCATTGTTGTCAATTTTTCATAATAAGGTTCCAAATTTTATTATTGTTGTGGAGGCCTTATGTAATGTACTTAACTCCAGGATTACAAAGAACAACA